>OU342743.1:478387290-478604710 GCA_910589775.1 Avena eriantha | reverse complement strand
GCACTGGTGGATCCATGTGTGGTTTGTTTAGAGGAACATACATGCAATGATACTGGCTGAGGTTCATGAAAAGAACATACATGAAATGACACTGGTGGATACCTTATGTGGTTTGTGAGAAGAACTAACATGCAACCACACTGGGTGGATCCATGTGTGGTTCATGAAAAGAACAGACATGCAAGGACACTGGTGGATCCATGTGTGGTTTGTGAGAAGAACACACATCCAATGACACTGTGGTGTGGTTCATGAGAAGAACACACATCCAATGACACTAGTGGATTCTTATGTGGTTTGTGAGAAGAACAGACATGGAATGACTCTAGTTGTGGTTCATGAAAAGAACACACATGCAATGACACTAGTGGATCCATGTGTTGTTTGTGAGAAGAACACACATCCAATGACAATGGGTGTGGTTCATGAAAAGAACACACATCCAATGACACTGGTGGATCCTTATGTGGTTTGTGAGAAGAACACACATGCAATGACTCTTGCTGTGGTTTATGAGAAGAACACACATGCAATGACACTGGTGGATCCATGTGTGGTTTGTGAGAAGAACACACATCCAATGATACTAGGTGTGGTTCATGAAAAGAACACACATCCAATGACACTGGTGGATACTTATGTGGTTTGTGCGAAGAACATACATGCAATGACTCTAGCTGTGGTTCATGAGAGGAACACACATGCCATGACACTGGTGGATCCTTATGTGGTTTGTGAGTAGAACAGACATGCAATGACTCTTGCTGTGGTTCATGACCAGAACACACATGCAATGACACTGGTGGATCCATGTATGGTTTGAGAGAAGAACACACATCCAATGCCACTAGCTATGGTTCATGAAAAGAACACGCATCCAATGACACTGGTGGATCCTTATGTGGTTTGTGAGAAGAACATACATGCAATGACCACATGCAATGGCACTGGTGGATCCATGTGTGGTTTGTTTAGAGGAACAAACATGCAATGATACTAGGTGTGGTTCATGAAAAGAACAGACAAGCAATGACACTGGTGGATCCTTATGTGGTTTGTGAGAAGAACTGACATGCAATCACACTGGGTGGATCCATGTGTGGTTCATGAAAAGAATAGACATGCAATGACACTGGTGGATCCAAGTGTGTTTTGTGAGAAGAACACACATCCAATGATACTAGGTGTGGTTCATGAAAAGAACACACATCCAATGACACTGGTGGATACTTATGTGGTTTGTTAGAAGAACACACATCCAATGACTCTAGTTGTGGTTTATGAAAAGAACACACATCCAATGACACTGGTGGATCCTTATGTGGTTTATGAGAAGAACACACATGCAATGACTCTAGCTGTGGTTTATGAGAAGAACACACATGCAATGACACTGGTGGATCAATATGTGGTTTGTGAGAGGAACAGACATGCAATGACTCTAGTTGTGGTTCATGAAAAGAACAAACATGCAATGAAACTGGTGGATCCATGTGTGGTTTGAGAGAAGAACACACCTCTAATGACATTGAGTGTGGTTCATGAAAAGAACACACATCCAATGACACTGGTGGATCCTTTTGTGGTTTGTGAGAAGACATACATGCAATGACCACATGCAATGGCACTTGTGGATCCATGTGTGGTTTGTTTAGAGGAACAAACATGCAATGATACTGGCTGTGGTTCATGAAAAGAACAGACATGCAATGACACTGGTGGATCCTTATGTGGTTTGTGAGAAGAACTGACATGCAATCACACTGGGTGGATCCATGTGTGGTTCATGAAAAGAACAGACATGCAATGACACTGGTGGATCCATGTGTGGTTTGTGAGAAGAACACACATCCAATGATACTAGGTGTGGTTCATGAAAAGAACACACATCCAATGACATTGGTGGATACTTATGTGGTTTGTGCGAAGAAAATACATGCAATGACTCTAGCTGTGGTTCATGAGAAGAACACACATGCAATGACACTGTTGGATCCTTATGTGGTTTGTGAGAAGAACAAACATGCAATGACTCTAGCTGTGGTTCAAGAACAGAACATGCATGCAATGACACTGGTGGATCCATGTATGGTTTGAGAGAAGAACACACATCCAATGCCACTAGGTGTGGTTCATGAAAAGAACACACATCCAATGACACTGGTGGATCCTTATGTGGTTTGTGAGAAGAACATACATGCAATGACCACATGCAATGGCACTGGTGGATCCATGTGTGGTTTGTTTAGAGGAACATACATGCAATGATACTGGCTGAGGTTCATGAAAAGAACATACAAGAAATGACACTGGTGGATCCTTATGTGGTTTGTGAGAAGAACTAACATGCAACCACACTGGGTGGATCCATGTGTGGTTCATGAAAAGAACAGACATGCAATGACATTGGTGGATCCATGTGTGGTTTGTGAGAAGAACACACATCCAATGACACTGTGTGTGGTTCATGAGAAGAACACACATCCAATGACACTAGTGGATCCTTATGTGGTTTGTGAGAGGAACAGACATGGAATGACTCTAGTTGTGGTTCATGAAAAGAACACACATGCAATGACAGTAGTGAATCCATGTGTGGTTTGTGAGAAGAACACACATCCAATGACACTGGGTGTGGTTCATGAAAAGAACACACATCCAATGACACTGGTGGATCCTTATGTGGTTTGTGAGAAGAACACACATGCAATGACTCTAGCTGTGGTTCATGAGAAGAACACACATGCAATGAAACTGGTGGATCAATATGTGGTTTGTGAGAGGAACAGACATGCAATGACTCTAGTTGTGGTTCATGAAAAGAAAAAACATGTAATGAAACTGGTGGATCCATGTGTGGTTTGAGAGAAGAACACACCTCCAATGACACTGAGTGTGGTTCATGAAAAGAACACACATACAATGACACTTGTGGATCCTTATGTGGTTTGTGAGAAGAACATACATGCAATGACCACATGCAATGGCACTGGTGGATCCATGTGTGGTTTGTTTAGAGGAACATACATGCAATGATACTTGGTGTGGTTCACGAAAAGAACAGACATGCAATGACACTAGTGGATCCTTATGTGGTTTGTGAGAAGAACTGACATGCAATCACACTGGGTGGATCCATGTGTGGTTCATGAAAAGAACAGACATGCAATGACACTGGTGGATCCATGTGTGGTTTGTGAGAAGGACACACATCCAATGAAATTGGGCGTGGTTCATGAAAAGAACACACATCCAATGACACTGGTGGATCCTTATGTGGTTTGTGAGAAGAACATACATGCAATGACTCTAGCTGTGGTTCATGAGAAGAACACAGATCTAAAGACACTGGTGGATCCTCATGTGGTTTGTGAGAAGAATAGACATGGAATGACTCTAGCTGAGGTTGATGAAAAGAACACACATGCAATGAAACTGGTGGATACATGTGTGGTTTGAGAGAAGAACACACGTCCAATGACACTAGGGGTGGTTCATGAAAAGAACACACATCCAATGACACTGGTGGATCTTTATGTGGTTTGTGAGAAGAACAGACATGCAATGACTCTAGCTGTGGTTCATGAGAAGAACATAGATGCAATGACACTGGTCGATCCATATGTGGTTTTAGAATAACAGACATGCAATGACTCTAGCTGTGGTTCAAGAAACGAATACACATGCAATGACACTGGTGGATCCATGTGTGGTTTGAGTGAAGAACACACATCCAATGACACTAGGTGTGGTTCATGAAAAGAACACACATCCAGTGACACTAGTGGATCCTTATGTGGTTTATGAGAAGAAAATACATGCAATGACCACATGTAATGACACTGGTCGATCCATGTGTGGTTTGTTTAGAGGAACAGACATACAATGATACTGGGTGTGGTTCATGAAAAGAACAGACATGCAATGACACAGGTGGATCCTTATGTGGTTTGTCAGAAGAACTGACATGCAATCACACTGGGTGGATCCATGTGTGGTTCATGAAAAGAACAGACATGCAATGACACTGGTGTTTCCATGTGTGTTTTCTGAGAAGAACACACATCCAATGACACTGGGTGTGGTTCGTGAAAAGAACACACATCCAATGACACTGGTGCATCCTTATATGGTTTGTGAGAAGAACAGACATGCAATGACTCTAGTTGTGGTTCATGAGAAGAACACACATGCAATGACACGGGTGGATCCTTATGTCGTTTGTGAAAAGAACGGACATGCAATGACTCTAGATGTGGTTCATGAAAACAACACACATGCAATGAAACTAGTGCATCCATGTGTGGTTTGTGAGAAGAACACACATCCAATGACACTGGGTGTGGTTCATGAAAAGAACACACATCCAATGACACTGGTGGATCCTTATGTGGTTTGTGAGAGGAACATACATGCAATGACTCTAGTTGTGGTTCATGAGAAGAACACAAATGCAATGACACTGGTGGATCCTTATGTGGTTTGTGAGAAGAATAGACATGCAATGACTCTAGATGTGGTTCATGAAAACAACACACATGCAATGACACTAGTGCATCCATGTGTGGTTTGTGAGAAGAACACACATCCAATGACACTGGGTGTGGTTCATGAAAAGAACACACATCCAATGACACTGGTGGATCCTTATGTGGTTTGTGAGAGGAACATACATGCAATGACTCTAGTTGTGGTTCATGAGAAGAACACAAATGCAATGACACTGGTGGATCCTTATGTGGTTTGTGAGAAGAATAGAAATGGAATGACTCTAGCTGTGGTTCATGAAAAGAACACACATGCAATGACACTGGTGGATACATGTGTGGTTTGAGAGAAGAACACACATCCAATGACACTAGGGGTGGTTCTTGAAAAGAACACACATCCAATGACACTGGTGGATCTTTATGTGGTTTGTGAGAAGAACAGACATGCAATGACTCTAGCTGTGGTTCATGAGAAGAACATAGATGCAATGACACTGGTCGATCCATATGTGGTTTTAGAATAATAGACATGCAATGAATCTAGCTGTGGTTCAAGAAACGAATACACAGGCAATGACACTGGTGGATCCAGGTGTGGTTTGAGAGAAGAACAGACATCCAATGACACTAGGTGTGGTTCATGAAAAGAACACACATCCAATGACACTAGTGGATCCTTATGTGGTTTATGAGAAGAAAATACATGCAATGACCACATGTAATGACACTGGTCGATCCATGTGTGGTTTGTTTAGAGGAACAGACATACAATGATACTGGGTGTGGTTCATGAAAAGAACAGACATGCAATGACACTGGTGGATCCTTATGTGGTTTGTGAGAAGAACTGACATGCAATCACACTAGGTGGATCCATGTGTGGTTCATGAAAAGAACAGACATGCAATGACACTGGTGTTTCCATGTGTGTTTTGTGAGAAGAACACACATCCAATGACACTGGGTGTGGTTCATGAAAAGAACACACATCCAATGACACTGGTGGATCCTTATGTGGTTTGTGAGAAGAACAGACATGCAATGACTCTAGTTGCGGTTCATGAGAAGCACACACATGCAATGACACGGGTGGATCCTTATGTCGTTTGTGAAAAGAACAGACATGCAATGACTCTAGATGTGGTTCATGAAAACAACACACATGCAATGACACTAGTGCATCCATGTGTGGTTTGTGAGAAGAACACACATCCATTGACACTGGGTGTGGTTCATGAAAAGA
This sequence comes from Avena eriantha, assembly GCA_910589775.1. Classification (NCBI taxonomy): domain Eukaryota; kingdom Viridiplantae; phylum Streptophyta; class Magnoliopsida; order Poales; family Poaceae; genus Avena; species Avena eriantha. The sequence goes on along the minus strand of OU342743.1, from coordinate 478,598,977 downwards.
ACACACATCCAATGACACTGGTGGATCCTTATGTGGTTTGTGAGATGAACATACATGCAATGACTCTAGCTGTGGTTCATGAGAAGAACACAAATGCAATGACACTGGTGGATCCTTATGTGGTTTATGAGAAGAATAGACATGGAATGACTCTAGCTGTGGTTCATGAAAAGAACACACATGCAATGACACTGGTGGATACATGTGTGGTTTGAGAGAAGAACACACATCCAATGACACTAGGGGTGGTTCATGAAAAGAACACACATCCAATGACACTGGTGGATCTTTATGTGGTTTGTGAGAAGAACAGACATGCAATGACTCTAGCTGTGGTTCATGAGAAGAACATAGATACAATGACACTGGTCGATCCATATGTGGTTTTAGAATAATAGACATGCAATGACTCTAGCTGTGGTTCAAGAAACGAATACACATGCAATGACACTGGTGGATCCATGTGTGGTTTGAGAGAAGAACACACATCCAATGACACTAGGTGTGGTTCATGAAAAGAACACACATCCAATGACACTAGTGGATCCTTATGTGGTTTATGAGAAGAAAATACATGCAATGACCACATGTAATGACACTGGTCGATCCATGTGTGGTTTGTTTAGAGGAACAGACATACAATGATACTGGGTGTGGTTCATGAAAAGAACAGACATGCAATGACACTGGTGGATCCTTATGTGGTTTGTGAGAAGAACTGACATGCAATCACACTGGGTGGATCCATGTGTGGTTCATGAAAAGAACAGACATGCAATGACACTGGTGTTTCCATGTGTGTTTTGTGAGAAGAACACACATCCAATGACACTGGGTGTGGTTCATGAAAAGAACACACATCCAATGACACTGGTGGATCCTTATGTGGTTTGTGAGAAGAACAGACATGCAATGACTCTAGTTGCTGTTCATGAGAAGCACACACATGCAATGACACGGGTGGATCCTTATGTCGTTTGTGAAAAGAACAGACATGCAATGACTCTAGATGTGGTTCATGAAAACAACACACATGCAATGACACTAGTGCATCCATGTGTGGTTTGTGAGAAGAACACACATCCAATGACACTGGGTGTGGTTCATGAAAAGAACACACATCCAATGACACTGGTGGATCCTTATGTGGTTTGTGAGATGAACATACATGCAATGACTCTAGCTGTGGTTCATGAGAAGAACACAAATGCAATGACACTGGTGGATCCTTATGTGGTTTATGAGAAGAATAGACATGGAATGACTCTAGCTGTGGTTCATGAAAAGAACACACATGCAATGACACTGGTGGATACATGTGTGGTTTGAGAGAAGAACACACATCCAATGACACTAGGGGTGGTTCATGAAAAGAACACACATCCAATGACACTGGTGGATCTTTATGTGGTTTGTGAGAAGAACAGACATGCAATGACTCTAGCTGTGGTTCATGAGAAGAACATAGATGCAATGACACTGGTCGATCCATATGTGGTTTTAGAATAATAGACATGCAATGACTCTAGCTGTGGTTCAAGAAACGAATACACATGCAATGACACTGGTGGATCCATGTGTGGTTTGAGAGAAGAACACACATCCAATGACACTAGGTGTGGTTCATGAAAAGAACACACATCCAATGACACTAGTGGATCCTTATGTGGTTTATGAGAAGAAAATACATGCAATGACCACATGTAATGACACTGGTCGATCCATGTGTGGTTTGTTTAGAGGAACAGACATACAATGATACTGGGTGTGGTTCATGAAAAGAACAGACATGCAATGACACTGGTGGATCCTTATGTGGTTTGTGAGAAGAACTGACATGCAATCACATTGGGTGGATCCATGTGTGGTTCATGAAAAGAACAGACATGCAATGACACTAGTGTTTCCATGTGTGTTTTTTGAGGAGAACACACATCCAATGACACTGGGTGTGGTTCATGAAAAGAACACACATCTAATGACACTGGTGGATCCTTATGTGGTTTGTGAGAAGAATAGACATGCAATGACTCTAGTTGTGGTTCATGAGAAGAACACACATGCAATGACACGGGTGGATCCTTATGTCGTTTGTGAAAAGAACATACATGTAATGACTCTAGATGTGGTTCATGAAAACAACACACATGCAATGACACTAGTGGATCCATGTGTGGTTTGTGAGAAGAACACACATCCAATGACACTGGGTGTGGTTCATGAAAAGAACACACATCCAATGACACTGGTGGATCCTTATGTGGTTTGTGAGAAGAATATACATGCCATGACTCTAGCTATGGTTCATGAGAAGAACACACATGCAATGACACTGGTGGATCCATATGTGGTTTGTGAGAAGAACAGACATGCAATGACTCTAGCTGTCGTTCATGGAAAGAACACACATGCAATGCCACTGGTGGATCCATGTGTGGTTTGAGAGAAGAACACACATCCAATGACACTGGGTGTGGTTCATGAAAAGAACACACATCCAATGACACTGGTGGATCCTTATGTTGTGGTGGTGGCACGACAGGTGCCATGGATAGGCTAAAGATGGGGCCAATGTGTGCTAGGGGAATGCAGGGAGGGAGAACGTGGTGATTCCACACACGGAAGTTCTTGTATTCTCTCTATCAATGGTGTTTACAAGTGTTCTTGAGGATCTTAGCAAGAAGGAGACGATGTCTCTTACCCCTCACTAACTAGCCCCTGAGTTCTACCTTAGACAGAGAGTCATTCCTCCAAATGCCGTCCCTCCCTATGGAGGCCCTGGTGCTCCTTATATAGGGGATCCCGGGTTACAATTCTAGGGCTTAGGTGGCAGCATATTCCATGAATATGCTCCTTTAATAAAATAGATGCTTCTTTATTCTTCTTTAATGACTCGTTCGGGCATTGGATGTCACCCTCAGCATCATCCTTGTCTTTTGGCGTCACGGGCTACGTCATCCGGCTTTGCCCGCATCACCTTGGTCGCCACTAACCCGCGGGTCCTCTCCTTTGCTTTACTTTGCACATGCTTCAGCTAATAAAGACACCTTTTGACCAGCAGGGGATTCCTTCTCTTTAAAGCCAAGACAATCCAGTTAGCATATAGCTAATCCGGCATATCCAAGTACGTGCAAAACAGATAAGCATGGCCGGCATAGATCTTATGCCGCCGGACCATTGTCAAGGAAATGTCCTACGGGCCGGGCCACACCGTGATTCGGCCTGCCTTGAGGTGACCTGGTCAGCACTTTGCTTTGACCGTGCCGTACCCCGGCTAACTCGGCCCTTATACCCCGGCGTTGCCCTACCTAGGGGTATCCCCCCAACATTAGTCCCCGAAGCTGGTGTGGTCTTAGCAACTTTTCTAGTTGTTAAGGCCACAACAGGTTCCCATATGCGAATATTTTATTCCTTGGGCCGAGTTATCTCGTAGCCCGGGGTTTCTTCTCTTGCAATCCTTTCGCTCTTTCTGTGTTACTCCTCATTGGCTAGTTATTTTGCTTGCTTATCCAGGTTTATTTTCCTTCTCTCGTCCGCTTCTCCATATCCTATCTGGAGGGTAATCATCATTTGCCTCATTTTAAGGGCCATGCGCATTTACCGCGCCGGTTACTGTCGCTGCGTCAGGCATAACTGATGTAAACGTCCCATCACTGCAGCGCCTCGTTAACTGTAACGCCATGTCTCGTCATGGGATCATTTGCTCCAGTAGCCCCTCCTGTGGCCTTGCTCTGATTGGTTGCTCAGGCTGCATACACGCTTAAGTAAAGGGTGTTGTGCACTCCCACGATGCACGTGGCACGGTTAAGTAAAGGGTGTTGTGCACTCCCAGGGGATGTTCCCCCATTCCCGCCACGCTCCATTGCTCTCTCTCTTTTACCGCGACTTCGCCGCCGCCGGTTTTCTTCTCCACGAGCGCCACCGTGACCGTGCTCCGGTGGTACTTCACGCCAGCGCCGCCGCCTCCAGTTCCAATCTTCACCACGGGGCCATGCACTTCCCGTTTCCCCTCTTCGGGCTACCATTACTCAAATCATCCCTTCGAGAGCTTCAATCCCACCATGACTAAAGCAGAAGCTTCGATGGTGGTGCAGCCGGAGGAAGGGGCGAAGGGCCACGAGCGCGGATGCTGGGATGGCTTCATCGTCCGTGAGGAAGATTTGGCGTGGCTCCACGCCTCTCGTTACATCCCCGCCAGTGTTGCCTGCCACCTCCCGGCCGGTGAGATTACTCCCACTCCCAAATCTGGGGAGTATGTTGTTTTCTTGTCGCATTTTCAATGCGGCTTCGGCCTTCCCACCTCTGATTTCTTCTTTGATTTCATATCCACCTACAAATTGCAACCACATCATCTTCCCGCGAATGCTATCACCTCTTTGTCCTCTTTTGCCTCTGGCATTGAGGGGTATATCGGCCTCTGCCAACCAAAGTACTTTGGATCAAGTTCTTTGGTTTGCGGAGGAATGTGGTTCCGGATAAGGAGCGTGCCCCGGAGGACAAGCACTTGACCCAATGTGGTGCCGCTGCCATCTCTCCCTGGAAACAATCCGTCTTCCCCTAGGTCACGGGGCTCGAATCCAGCTGCTCCCCATCAGACTTGGTCCTCCAGACACCTCGCTTTGGGAAAGCATTCCCAAGTGCGCCACGGCCCTGGCGAATCAGGTGGCTCGCCGGTTCACGGAACTGCTCAAGGAGCATCTTCAGGGGGAAGATATCATGATTACATTCCTCCGCAGCCAGGTCTCCCCCCTCTAGAAGCGAGCCCACAAGATCTGCTTCCTTAGCGGTCCTCTTGACCCTCACCGGACCTACTCTTTTGAGCTGGATAACTCAGCGGTTTTCCGCCGAGTTAAGTCTATTTTCAACGTGGAGAAGGAGTTATCCGAGGCCTGGGAATGGGGACTTGAGCCCTTCACTCGCGCCAACCCTCCTCCAAAGGTAAGTCAACCCTCTTTTGTTATCCGGATTCTCTTTGTATGTTGATTTCCTTTTGTAACTTGGCGATTATTATTTCAGAAATTTCTCCAGCAACCGCTGGAGGATGGCGAGGTTCTGGCCAGCAACTGGTTGGAGGACCGTCCCGAGGGAGACAAGGTGGAGAATGACCCGGAGGCCTTCTTGCCTGACCTGGACATCGTCAAACGCAGCGCTGGTAAGGCCTCTTCTCTAAGGGATTGCCTATGCTCGAATGTTCAGCTAACCCAGAAGCTTAGGTCCATGAGGTTACTCCACTTGCCACCGGCGGCCAGGCCCCAGCCCCTTCCCAGAAGCGTGCAGCTACCTCGGCCGCAGCTTCAGAGGCACCACTGCCCAAGAAGAGGCAAAAGAAGTCCAGGGTTAAACCCTCGGCCAAGCCTGCCGCCAAGAGCAAAGTCCGGAGGGCGCCCAAACCTCGGGCTCCTCCTACCGTTGACAAGTAAGCTCTTTTAGCATTCCTACTTTGGATTCTTCCATTGCTTGCCTTAATCTCTAGTTGGTTCTTCCTTTTTGACATGTTTTCCTTCCCCTTTTTCAGAGCTCCTATGGATATCTCCTAGAGCGGTTCCAGCATAGCCTCCCCACTCCGGAGCGATCCCTCTCCCCCCCGCAACAATATCCAACGTCCACTTAGCCCTATTCATGAGGGTTCTGCGGCCATGCCTCGCCAGAGTCCACCTCATCAAGAGGAGGGCAACGTCGAAGTGGGGGGTAGCGGGCCGGATTTGGATACGGCAATTCCGTATCTACCCAGCTCCTCGGCCTCTGCGACCATCTTTGAGGCGCCAGCTTCATCGGCACCGCCCCCAGTATCCCTAGCACTAGTAACGGCACCAGCAACACCAGCAGCAGCAGCAACAGCACCAGCAGCAACAACACTAGCATCAGCACCCACAACACCAGCAGCAACAACAGTAGCACCAGCACCAGCAGCACCAACATCAGCAAGAACAACCGCAGCAAAGGCCTCCAAGGCTCCTAAGGAGAAAGCTCTTTCGCCCCCCACCGGGTCTGCCCCCTCAATCGCTGATTTCTTTCAGCACGCTCCTCAACCCTCATCCGGCAAAGCTACGAAGACTTCTAGGTCAGCTTCGTCCGGGTCAGCTTCCAGATCAGAGGGCAGCAAACAACTGATTTTGCACCAGCCCTGCTATGGCTCAATCCACCAGGCGCGAGGCCCATGTGAAGGGCCTAGTGACGAGCCATTCTACAAGTGGCTAGAGTTACGGTCCACATCTCCTTGAGTATGTGAAGAACTGGAACAACGCCGACCTCGTCGACCCTCAGGGCGATCTCCTAGAAAGGTTAGGCCCTGCTGAGTTCAGCTTGCAAATGAACTCCGCCACTCAGGCTATCTCCCTGGCTGGCCGAATGATGGAGGTAATCCTTTTTCTTTGCTGTTGATGTTTTTCATAACTTAGCATTTGTAGGTATATCCCAGTCCCCGAGCCTCCGAGGGAATAACTTGTTATTCGGTCGGATGCTCCCCAGTTTCTGTTCATATTGTCATTAATTTGCACTAAATATTGGGCCGGGTCTAGTTCCCTTGGCCTGTATCATGTAGTTTTCAAACATCCACACACCTAGAGCCGGGCTAAGTTCCCCTTGGCCCGGATCTTGTAGACTTCAAATATCCACACACCTAGAGCCGGGTTAAGTTCCACTTGGCCCGGATCTTGTAGACTTCGAATATCCACACACCTAGAGCCGGAATAAGTTCCACTTGGCCCGGATCTTGTAGCCTTCAAATATCCACACACCTAGAGACGGGTTAAGTTCCACTTGGCCCGGATCTTGTAGACTTCGAATATCGACACACCTAGAGCCGGGTTAAGTTCCACTTGGCCCGGATCTTGTAGACTTCCAATATCCACACACCTAGAGCCGGGTTAAGTTCCACTTGGCCCGGATCTTGTAGACTTCCAATATCCACACACCTAGAGCCGGAATAAGTTCCACTTGGCCCGGATCTTGTAGCCTTCAAATATCCACACACCTAGATCCGGGTTAAGTTCCACTTGGCCCGGATCTTCTAGACTTCGAATATCCACACACCTAGAGCCGGGTTAAGTTCCACTTGGCCCAGATCTTGTAGACTTCAAATATCCACACACCTAGAGCCGGGTTAAGTTCCACTTGGCCCAAATCTTGTAGACTTCGAATATCCACACACCTAGAGCTGGGTTAAGTTCCACTTGGCCCAGATCTTGTAGACTTCAAATATCCACGCACTTAGAGCTGGGTTAAGTTCCACTTCGCCCGGATCGTGTAGACTTTATCCACACACCTAGAGCCCGGTTAAGTTCCACTTGGCCCGGATCTTGTAGACTTCGAATAATTTCCACTGTCTCTGATCTTTTGTCTCTTTCTTGTTTCAGATTACCACCAACCGCTGATCCGCCGAGTTCCAGCGCCTGCTGGACTCTTACAAAGACATACACGGGCGTCATGGTAAACTCCTGGAGGAGTACCAGAAGAAGGGTGAGTTTCCATTTCTCTTCCTTCCTTCTTATTCAAACTTCTTTAGAACTTATATAAATGTCTTGTCCAGATTACGCAATCGAGGTTGAGGCTGAAAATTAAATTATGAGGAAGAATCTTGCGGAGATTAAAGGTAATTTCATCCCCTTCACATGATCATCGTACCCTCCATGCTTTATCCGGTAGACACTCATATTTTGGGTCCTCAGGATCATGTTGCAGTTGCTCTTGAGGATAATGTTCCTATGCCTGAACTGATGACCCACTTCCTGGAACAATCAGGGAAGTATGAAGCTGAACTGAAGAAGAAGGATGCTGAGATAGATCGGCTCCAGCAGCAGGAATCGGAGATTACTCGGCTGAATGCCGAAATCTAGAGACTCAAGAGATCTCATCAGTCCGCGCTAGAGAAGGCCGATCAGGAGTTTGCCGAAGAGAAAGAGCGTCTAGTTACGCAAATCTCTAAGGACAAGGGTTTACTGGAGGAGGCCAACATCAAACTTACATCGGCAATCACTGAGTATGAAAAACTCCGGGTCCACAACGCCAACACTGATTCCGAGCTTCAGCGGCTTCTCTTCCAGATTGCGCGTAAGTTCTCCGCTCTTGCTTTATTTGTTACAATTTGGATTTGGTCCAGCCGCTCAACATTGCTCCTCTTATCCTTAGGCAAATTTCCAGAGAGCGACACATTCGCTGCCTCCGCCGTACGCGAATCCCGTGAGCAGCGTGGAGTTCCTGTTGGGCCTGATGCCGAGCCAATTCCTTATACCACAGAGGATCTCTTGGCGAGTCTCACCGCTCGTCTCAACATAGTAAAGAATTTTGGCGTGGACATTATCCCAGTAGCAACACGGATGTTCCGCTGCCTCTGGCCCAGTGAGCCCATTCCCAAGATAACCTGAGACTTCATAGCTAAAGTCATGGAATGCGAGACACAACTAGACATGCGGCGCGAATCTGCGGCACGGGTTGGAGCTGACATTGCTTTGAAGTTTATGCTTTCATGGTATGAAGAGATTGACTTGGCATTGCTCAAGCATATGCGCACCTGGTCGAAGTGGTGTGAGGATCCGGAGTGGATCACGCGCCGCCAGGCCTGCGCGAACAATCTCATTTAGTACTCCTTCTGCCATGCCTGGAATGAGGGGCCGAGCTTCCTTGATGCTGCTGACGATGAGATTGTCCCTAGAGCTGAAGAAGAATGGAATGAGAGCAAGGACTCCGAGTTAGGCGACGAGGCTGAAGATCTGGAGGACAACGAAGTTGACCCGGAGGACGACGCCGAAGCTAGCACTCCTTCCGCACACTCTAGAGTACCTCCCTCTTCTGCAGATGATTCCTCTGCTACTCCTGCCCCTTGAAAAACACACTCAATCACATTTATCAGATCCCCGGAATGCCAAGCACAGATGTATTTTAACACTTTGGTTTTCTTGTGCTACAATTTCATGTTTCGAACTAAGTTTTTACTGGCGGATTATCGTGGGCGAAGTCCCCGAGTTTTATTTTCTTGTTCCTCCAATTCTTGACTCGGCTCGCGTCTACCTTGATTCGGTTTTTTAACTTACGAGTCCGAAGTTCACAAAATTGACTTAACAATACTTGAAACCTTGAGATTAGCTCAAAATGATTTGGCATTTTAGTGAAGAAAACAAACTAAGGGTTAGCCAAAAAAACCAATGTTCGCCCGCTTAAGCTCTTCTTCCTTAGTTGTTTTTCATGTGCTTTGCCATTCCAAACTTGTTCTCTTGCTTGCCATGAAGCCAATTCTTGTTGGACAGCAGCATCGAAGAGTTAGGTTTTTGGTGCTAACACATTACTAAGCCAACTAAGACATAAGTGACTTAACCCAGCCGACATAAAGAATATGAAAACAAGACAAGTGTTATAGCCGTCCCCGAGTTTCTGCTCGGGGTATCAAAGATTTTATTGATAAACTCATTGCCGACATACATACCGACATATGAGCAGTTCAGATACATTCACCTCTCAGGTGTAGAAAGGACGCAGCAGTGCTACATTCCATGGTCTTTTGGATTCCTCTCTGGACCTGTCCTCCTTGTTCTTTTGCTGGGGCTATGCATCAATAAGATAGTAGGAATCATTGCGCAAAGATTTGCTCACGATGAAGGGCCCCTCCCATCGGGGGGATAACTTATGCATGCCAACGGTGTGCTGTATTAGACTTAGCACCAAATCACCTTCCCAAAAAACTCGGGGGTTTACTTTCCGACTATGATAGCGTCGGAGATTTTGCTGGTATATGGCGGATCTGGACAAGGCCAGTTCTCTCGCTTCTTCTAGTAGATCAACATCATTCTGCTGGGCTTCGCGCACTTCAGCTCCTGTGTATTGGGTGACCCTAGGCGAATCATGGTCTATGTCGGCTGGTAATACAACTTATGCCCCATATACCAGAAAGATGGCGTATATCCCGTTGATTGATTCGGACTTGTTCTTAAACTCCACAGTACCGCTGGTAGTTCTTCTATCCAGCACCCCGCTGATCTTTGCAGCGGCTCTATGAGCCAGGGTTTTATCCCGGAAAATACTAGCCGGTGGATGTTTCCACTTGCCCGTTCGACGCGGGGTGGGCGACTGAGGCGACATCTAACTAGATCTTCTTTTCCTAGCAGAACCTCGCAAATGCTCCTTCGGCAAAATTTGTCCCGTTATCATTTATGATGCTATGGGGGTAGCCGTACCTTAAGATTATATCCTTGAGGAATCTTATTGCTGTTGCCCCATCACATTTCCGGATTGGTTTCACTTTGATCCACTTGGTGAACTTGTCAACCATGTCCAACATCTGGGTCATCCCTCCTTTAGCCGACTTAAATGGTCCTACCATGTCCAGGCACCATACAACAAATGGCCACTTAATGGGGATAGTTTCCAGCTCCGACATTGGCAGGTGAGTTTTTGTGGCGTATCTTTGACAGCCGTTACATTTTCTCACCAAGTCCTCTGCTTGCTCCAAAGCACCAGGCCAATAAAATCCATGCCGAAAAGCTTTTTCTACTAAGGCCCTTGAGGAGGCGTGGTGGCCACATTGCCCTTGGTGAATATCTCGGAGTATGTCGAGTCCTTCCTCCGGATCAATGCACCGTTGTATTACCGCTGTCACACTCCTTTTGTATAACTCGGTATTGATTATGGTATAAGCCTTTGCCCTTCTCTGAATTTTCCTTGAACTTATTTCATCATCCGGCAAGATTCCCTCTTTCAGGAAATAAAAAATTGGCTTGGCCCAAGATGGTATAGGTCGGACGGGAAATGGTTCCTCATCCACTTCCATTGCATCCAGCGACATAACTCCCGCCGGATCAAACTACACAGTCCCCGAGTTTGCTGAAGAAGTCCCCGGGTCTGCTGAAGCAGTTCCCGGGTTTGCTGAGGTGCTTCCCCATTCTATCTGCATAGGTGCAGCTCCTGATCCGGTGAGCGCCAGGATATAAATTGAATCTGATTCGGGTGATGGTGTAATAGACGGTTTTCTCAAGTGCTCCAAAGCCACATTTGGCAGAATTGGTTGCCGGGATGAGCCTAGCTTGGACAGTGTGTCTGCTGCCTCGTTTTCGCTCTGACGTACATGATGGAACTCACACCCTTCGAAAAAACCGGCTTATCTTCTGGACATGGAACCTATACAAGGCCATGTTAGCATCCAAAGTATCCCAGTTTCTAGATACTTGCTGCACCACCAAATCTGAGTCTCCAAAGCACTGTATCCGGCGTATCCCCACCTCCTTTGCCACTTTGAGACCATGTACCAATTCTTCATACTCCGCCACATTATTCGAGGCACTGAAATGGATCTGTAGGACGTACTTCAGTTGATCCTTCTTGGGCGAGGTAAGCACTACTCCAACGCCTAGTCCGTCCTTCAGTTTTGATCCGTTGAAGTGCATTTGCCAATAATTGGAGTCTGGCAGGGGTGGCTCGTATTGCATTTCAGCCTAGTCCACAAAGAAATCTGCCACCGCTTGTGATTTGATCACATCTCTTCTGTTGAACTGTGGCGTGTATGGAGCTAATTCAATTGCCCACTTCGCTATTCTGCCGCTTGCGTCCTTGTTGCTCACGATCTCCGAAACTGGCGCCTCACATATCACCTTGATGGGGTGTTCCTCGAAATAGTACTTGAGCTTCTTGGCTGACATATATACGCCATACGCCATCTTTTGATAATGAGGATAATTCTGTTTTGACGCTGACAATACTTCACTCAGATAATACACCGGCCTTTCCACCGACTTTCCTTCCTCTTCGCTCTCCACTACGCTCACTACACTTACGACTCGGTTGGTCGCGGCTACGTAATGCAACATTGGTTCTTTAGGTAGTGGTGCAGCTAGGATTGGTGCGGTAGATAGCATCTTTTTCAACTCTCGAAATGCAAGATCCGCCTGTGGCGTCCATGTGAACTTATTTGCTTTTTTCATTAACTGATAGAGGGGCAAGGCCTTCTCTCCCAGCCGACATACAAACCGACTCAACGATGTCAAGCAACCAGTGAACTTCTGGACATCATTAAGACACTTTGGTAACTCCATTCTTTCTATGGCTCAGATTTTCGTTTGGGTTAGCTTCAATGCTGCGGCTAGATACCAAGAAACCGAGCAACTTTCCTGCTGGTACGCCAAAGGTGCACTTTTCCGGGTTCAGTTTCATTCGGAACCTTCTCAAGTTCGCGAATGTCTGCCGGATATCCTCAAGGAGCGTATTGCTTTCCTTGGTTTTTATCACCACATCATCCACATACACCTGTACATTCTGACCTATCTGGTCATGCAAGGATTTTTGCATGCATCGCTGGTACGTTGCTCATGCATTACGTAGTCCAAACGGCATAGTTCGATAACAATAAGCCCCATACGTGGTAATGAACGCTGTCTTTAGTTGATCATCTGGATTCAGGGGTATCTGATGGAAACCAGAATAGGCGTCAATGAACGACAGTAGCTCACACCCGGCAGTTGAGTCTATGACCTGGTCTATTCTAGGGAGTGGAAATGGATCTTTTGGACACTCCTTATTCAGGTTCGTGTAATCAATACACACGCGCCATACCACTGCCACGTTCGGATCATCCTTCTTTTTCTCCACCAGCACCGGATTAGAGAGCCAGTCCGGATAAAGTACCTCCATGATAAATCCGGTCGCTAGCAATCTTGCTATCTCATCTCCAATTACTTTTCTTCTATCTTCTGCGAAATGCTTGAGAGGCTTCTTTACCGGCTTAGCCCCGGGTCTTAAATTCAATGAGTGCTTAGGCAACTCCCTCGGTACACCTTGCAGATCTTGCGTAGACCAAGCAAAGATATCCCAATTCTCACGGAGGAAGTTGACGAGCTCGCTTTCCTATTTACTACTTAACCCGACACCTATGGTGACGGTGCGCTATGGGAACAGATCATCAACTGGCACTTTTTTCGTATCCTTAGTCACTTGGAACAATACGCTCCTGCACGGGTTGGTTAGGGCCGGCATATGTTGCTGCACGGATTGAGCCAGTGCCGCCACCTCTAGTATCTTCCTTTTCTCCTGAGCTATCACGAGTGACTCGGCTAAGTTAGATCTGGCTGACGTGCACTTGATCGAATGCCGGAAGTCCCCTGATATAGTTATCACACCCCTTGGTCCGAGCAACTTCATCTTAAGGTAGCTGGCGTGGGTAGTTGCCATGAATTTGCTCAGCGCTGGCCTACCGAGTAATGCGTGATAAGCACTTTCCAGATTCACTACTTCGAATTCTAAATTCTCGGTGCGACAGTTGTCTCTTGTGCCGAATAACACGTCAATCCGGACCTTACCAACTGGCACAATACCGTGAAAAGTGGTCCTTGTTGCTTGTAGCATATTCTCTGTTATTCCCAACTTGTGCATAGTATCCATGTACATAATGTTGATACTACTGCCATTGTCAATCAACACCTTGGAAAACCTCACATTGAGATTCGGTCCAATGAACGTCGGATCCAAGAATAGAATGTAGGTTCCTGGGCTCGGCATGATCTTTGGGTGATCCTTGAGACTCCACGTGATCTCTTGATCCGCCCAAGGCATGTATCTTGGCACAGCCGGGATTACTGCATTCACCTCCATATGCTGGCGCTGTAAGATTTTCCAGTCGTTCTCTTCCTTGGTGAACACACAATAGCTTTGATGATGTTCCCAGTACTCATTTCTTCCCTCATTCTCGTTGTATCCTTGGCCTTGTTGATGGTTATTACCCACTTGATGTACATATTCTCTTCTTTCCGGATTTTCGTACCTCGGCAGAGGTGGCGGCAGCATCAGTTGTTGTCCATTTCCCCTAGTTAGTAACGGTGGCCGAGGTGTTTCATTCCTAGGTGCTTTGTTCTGAGGTGCCTGACCATTCCCCGAACCCACCTGTTCCAACTTCCTGATCCATTCACACTGGCGGGTCGTATGATCCGCTGGACTGTTCAGACTTGGCGTATGAAATTTGCAAGGTTAATCTAGCATAGATTCGAACGTATACCTCGGGCTATCCTTTCGTTCCTGCCATTGCTTTTTCTATTCCAGGGTCCAAGGCTTTCTTCCTTCAGTTTTCTGCTGCCAGTTTTGCCCTCCTGTTTTCTGGCGTTGGCTTGCTCCGGCATTGGGCTGATCCCGGTCCACTGCTGCAACCTACTGCGAGTTATACCGATAATCTAGCCGCTCGTCCCTTCTTTTTCCTCGGAAATCATTCCTCCTTGATGACCCGGAGATATCTCGGTTGTAATACTCCTCATTTGCTTCGCTAGACATCAGCCGGGGTTGAGTTGGATCTCCCAAGGCCTATGAATCTGCAATCCGGATTGTCTCGGACAAGGTAGTTGGCATATCTCGCTGTAACCTTTGCCACAACATAGTCCCATATCTGCATCCCTGAGCGAACCACGCAATTTCTTGTGATTCGATCACCCCTTCGCACGAGTTTCGCACGTTGCACCACCGGGTCAGGAAATCTCTATCTGGCTCATTCGGTCTTTGCTGGCATAGTGCAAGGGTCTGTGGTCTATTGGATCTCTTCTAAGTGCTTGAGAAGTTGCTAGCAAACAGTTCCTGGAAATCCAACCAATAGTTGATACTCCCTGGTGGCAAATTGTTCAGCCAAACTCGCGCTGGTCCTTCCAGCATCTGTGGTACATATATTAATGCCCATCACAAATTCCATGTTGCTATCTTGACAGTTTTCGCATAATCAATCAACCAATCTTCTGTCTTGGTGCTTCCATCATAAGTTCGGGTTCCCCTGGCCAGCTGGAAGTTCGGCACTGGTGGCTCATTCATGATCCGAGGCCCGAAACATGCTGGACCCGGTGGACTTTGTAACTCGATTTGCTCCGACCTATAAATCCTATCCAACTTCAACCTTGCATCATCTGGCTGCAAGTTCCTGCTTCCCAACCGTGATCCAATTACCTAATGATCTGGTCTGGGGTATCCATCGTTAATCATAGCTGAATAACCATCATTGTATCTTTCTTGATCTGGATGTGCAGGACGCTGTGGTGCTGCTTGCCCTGCACTTCCTCCTTGCCGAGGTTCACGCTGTTGTGCTTGAGGCATATTTTGCCCTGCTCCCACAGGATTACGCTGTCCGGCATTGTCGTTGGCAGCATTTCTTTGACCAGCATTGCCTTGGTGGTGGTTTCCCTGGGCAGCCACACCCCGGCTGGTACTGTGGCGATCCTCATCAACTTGCACTGCTTTTCCTTTTCTAGCTCTTACCAGGTCATAAGGGAGCATTTGCTTGTTTCTTCTCCCGGAGTCCACTACTTCTTCTCTCCTAGGATCATGACCCGGAGATGATGCGGCCCCTCTAGATCTTGCCAGGTTATTTCTGGCTGAATGTACCACCTATGAAGCCCCTGGTGGTGCCGGGTTAGCTTTGTTTATTTCTTCATTTTGTTGGCATGTGACCCTCAACAAGTGATTCACTCTCTCTTGTTGCCTCTGCCGAGCCTCACCGGTCAAACCTTCTAACTCGGATGCGTCTCTGTTTGCTGCTCTGAGGTTATTTGCCGGGGTAATGTACCGATCCAGCCATCCTGTCACTATAGTAGCTGTCTGACCCGACCTAGGGTCGTACACCTTGTCAATCTCAGTGATCAGGTTTCTGCCTAGGATTTTCGCTCCATCCATATGGTTCGCCTTAGCATACTCTCTCAAGGTGATGTTTAGTGACTGATGCAATTCAGCTACCTTCTTTGCTCCAGCTAACATCTTCTGCCTAGTTTCCTCTAACTCAACTTGCACCTGAGCCGGATCTACCACAGGTGCTATTGGTGTTGCTAAGCTATCTATTGCTTGCTGGAGCACATTCTCTGGCTTCCCTAGCAGAGGAAACCTAGACCTGGTCTGTTTAGGCGGTACATGTGCCTCTGGCGCCGGATCCTTGCTCGGTCCCGCATCTGGCGCGGTCATCAGGACTTTAACACTGCTAGTGGGGCGAGCGATACGCACTCCACGGGCGGTGCTGAGAGATGGTTCGCCACCGTCGACCATGTGCCGTGGGTGAATGCAGGATTCATCCACCCCGACGTAGATCTTGTGTGAGCCAAGCTTGATGAAGATGCCGTTGCGCGGTGGAGGGTTCCTGCTGAAGCTTCATGCGTTGTCGCTGACGTAGTCTAGCGCTCCAAAGTTTCCCGTCTGGATTTTCACCCCTGCTAGCAGCCCTAGCCCCACGGTGGGTGCCAACTGTCGTGGTGGTGGCACGGCAGATGCCATGGATAGGCTAAAGATGGGGCCAATGTGTGCTAGGGGAATCCAGGGAGGGAGAACGTGGTGATTCCATGCGCGGAAGTTCTTGTATTCTCTCTATCAATGGTGTTTACAAGTGTTCTTGAGGCTCTAAGCAAGAAGGAGATGATGTCTCTTACCCCTCACTAACTAGCCCTTGAGTTCTACCTTAGACAGATAGTGATTCCTCCAAATGCCGTCCCTCTCTATGGAGGCCCTAGGGCTCCTTATATAGGGGATCCCGGGTTACAATTCTAGGGCTTAGGTGGCAGTATATTCCATGAATATGCGCCTTTGCTTTACTTTGCACATGCTTCAGCTAATAAAGCCACCTTTTGACCAGCGGGGGATTCCTTCTCTTTGAAGCCAAGACAATCCGGCTAGCATATAGCTAATCCGGCCTACCCAAGCACGTGCAAAAACGATAAGCATGGCTGACATAGATCTTATGCCGGCCGAACCATTGTCAAAATTCCCTACGGGCCGGGCCACACCGTGCTTCGGCCTGCCTTGAGGTGACCCGGTCAGCACTTTGCTTTGACCGTGCCGTACCACAGCTAACTCGGCCCTTATACCCCGGTGTTGCCCTACCTGGGGTATCCCTCCAACACCTTATGTGGTTTGTGAGAAGAACATACATGCAATGACCACATGCAATGACACTGGTGGATCCATGTGTGGTTTGTTTAGAGGAACAGACATTCAATGATACTGGGTGTGGTTCATGAAAAGAATAGACATGCAATGACACTGGTGGATCCTTATGTGGTTTGTGAGAAGAACTGACATGCAATGACACTGGGTGGATCCATGTGTGGTTCATGAAAAGAACAGACATGCAATGACACTGGTGGATCCATGTGTGGTTTGTGAGAAGAACACACATCCAATGACACTGGGTGTGGTTCATGAAAAGAACACACATCCAATGACACTGGTGGATCCTTATGTGGTTTGTGAGAAGAACAGACAAGCAATGACTCTAGCTGTGGTTCATGAGAAGAACACACATGCAATGACACTGGTGGATCCTTATGTGGTTTGTGAGAAGAACAGACATGCAATGACTCTAGCTGTGGTTCATGAAAAGAAAACACATGCAATGACACTGGTGGATCCATGTGTGGTTTGAGAGAAAAACACACAGCCAATGACACTAGGTGTGGTTCATGAAAATAACACACATCCAATGACACTGGTGGATCCTTATGTGGTTTGTGACAAGAACATGCATGCAATGACCACATGCAATGGCACTAGTGGATCCATGTGTGGTTTGTTTAGAGGAACGGACATGCAATGATACTGGGTGTGGTTCATGAAAAGAACAGACATGCAATGACACTGGTGGATCCTTATGTGGTTTGTGAGAAGAACTGAGATGCAATCACACTGGGTGGATCCATGTGTGGTTCATGAAAAGAACAGACATGCAATGACACTGGTGGATCCATGTGTGGTTTGTGAGAAGAACACACATCCAATGACACTCGTGTCGTTCATGAAAAGAACACACATCCAATGACACTGGTGGATCCGTATGTGGTTTGTGAGAAGAACATGCATGCAATGACTCTAGCTGTGGTTCCTTATAAGAACACACATGCAATGACACTGGTGGATCCATATGTGGTTTGTGAGAAGAACACACATCCAATGACACTGGGTGTGGTTCATGAAAAGAACACACATCCAATGACACTGGTAGATCCTTATGTGATTTGTGAGAAGAACAGACATGCAATGACTATAGATGTGGTTCATGAGAAGAACAGACATGCAATTACACTGGTGTATCCTTATGTGGTTTGTGAGAAGAACACACATGCGATGACTCTAGATGTGGTTCATGAGAAGAACAAACATTCAATGACCACTGATGATCCATGTGTGGTTTGTTTAGAAGTACACACATGCAATGACCACATGCAATGCCACTGGTGGATCCATGTGTGGTTTGTTGAGAGGAACAAACATGCAATGATATTGGGTGTGGTTCATTAAATGAACATACATGCAATGACACTGGTGGATCCTTATGTGGTTTGTGAGAAGAACTGACATGCAATCACACTAGGTAGATCCATGTGTGGTTCATGAAAAGAACAGACATGCAATGACACTGATGGATCCATGTGTGGTTTGTGCGAAGAACACACATCCAATGACACTGTGTGTGGTTCATGTAAAGAAGACACATCCAATGACACTTGTGGATCCTTATGTGGTTTGTGAGAAGAACAGACATGCAATGACTCTAGTTGTGGTTCATGAGAAGAACACACATGCAATCACACTGGTGGATCCATATGTGGTTTGTGAGAAGAACATACATGCAATGACTCTAGCCATGGTTCATGAAAAGAACAGACATGCAATGACACTGATGGATCCATGTGTGGTTTGTGAGAAGAACACACATCCAATGACACTGGGTGTGGTTCATGAAAAGAACACACATCCAATGACACTGGTGGATCCTTATGTGGTTTGTGAGAAGAACAGACATTCAATGCCTCTAGTTGTGGTTCATGAGAAGAACACACATGCAATGACACTGGTGGATCCATATGTGGTTTGTGAGAAGAATAGACATGCAATGACTCGATGTCAACACCCGGATTTTTAATCCCAGATGCCTGTTATGTCATTCATCGCAATCCCAGGATTAGCATTTTTGCGAGACATAACAGATTGGATATCATAGTACATCATCCATTACAAACCATACATACGGTCTTAGACAAATAAGGATATCATGATCCAGTCTTAATACAACAAGTAGCGGAAATAAAAGATAAGCGTAGCAGTGGGGTCCATCTTCAGGGGCACAAACAATGCTGACGTAGGCAGATAGTCCTAGTTATCATAGCCGTCCTGCTGGCCATCATCTTGGTAGTCTCCTTCATAGTCTGTCCATGAGAATAGCCAGGGACAAAATCCATGAGTACTCTATAAGTACTCGCAAACTACCACTAAGAAGTAGTATAGTTCTAAGTTAAAGTGCTAGCTCTATGTTTAACTATAAAGTTAAGTTTGAAACCTAAGCTGAGTTCAGAAGCAAAGAAAGTTAAAATAAAGTTCTACAATCACTTAAGTTGGGAAGCTAGTGTCATAAACACAACCCTGTTGTGTTAAAGTCAAGATTCATCATTCATTTCATAAGTTATTTCGAAAACATCTCATAGTGAAACAGTATGGCCATTCCAACTATCCATAACCACGGACGCGGCTATTCGAATAGTTTGACACTCTACAGAGGGGGTACACTTTCACCAAAAGATTCGATACATCTGTCAGAGATAACCCTGAATCGTCATACTTAGTATGCAGATAATCAAACATAACCTTTCCTTTACACACCCTAGTATAAGCACCTCTCCTATGAGCATGGCCTCCCAACCATGACCATCTGTCATCTTGGGCACTGCATAGGTGGACAACATTGAGAGGTAGCCTCAGCTCAGACCTCTCCCGTGAGGGAACTAATACTAATGCATATAAATTTGCGGCTAAGCCTTACCCAATTCAGGTAATGTGGTTGTACGATAAATTTGGAATGGTATCGCATCCGAATCCAACCATCAGTTTTGTAAAAGGGTTAAGGCTCATGTCTCAACATTTTCATCATCATAAACCATTTGTGTTTCCCAATACATGTCAAAACATCTCAATAGAATGACTCATCATTCCAAGGTTTTCATAATTCATTTTCACCAAGTGTTGCCATCTAGAGTGACTCAAGTTTTTATCTACTCTAAACTACTAAGTTAAGAGTGTTCACTAAGGTGGAAATGATGGGATCAATCTCATGCCATAGAATGACATCTAAAGTTAACTAAATAGGTCAAGTTTTATACTCTTTATGCTACCTTCAAAACAAGTAAAGAACTTTGGGTAAAGTAAATGAAGTAAAGCTTGAAAATAATACTTGGGGTAACTAATAGTCAAAGAGGTATAAGTCAAGCATGCCTACAGCATCTTCGCTCAAGTCATCTAACTTAATTCTATCTTGCTACAATAGATTGTCTTGGTTAGTGCAGTGGTTGAAGTTTTCTTCTTCTTCTTGGTAGAACTCCTCCTCCTCGAAGCTTGGTCGGTACTATCCTCTATAAATACATACAGAGTACACAATCACCAAACAATACTTAACTAGTGTATTTAGGATTCTAAGACACACAATTGATGATCTATTATCATCACAAGCATCACAAGTTTTATTAACTAGTTTCATTCTTTTTATTTTAGAAAAGTAATTTGTACTCATGAAAATTAACTAAGTTTTAATATTCACCACTTCCAATATGGGATCATGTGGACACATGTCATCACCACATATTCTAACATGTGGGAATGTGATTTCAAGGTGGTATCACAAGTACTTTGGTTTAAGTTCATTATTTAATGATTTAAAGTGACTAGAAATGCCTATATAGCATTATTTTGGTACTAGTCCAAAGTCACTGCATGTAAACCCTAATATTATTACATATTCAGATAGGTATGGTGAAATGTTATTTTTGAGAGTTGGAGTCAACTCAAAAGCTATCATGGTTGAATTTTGAAAAATGTTGCAAGGTGCAAATGCTTCTGTTTTGTTATTTTTACTAGGAGAGATCTGTAACTCTGATTGAATTAAATCCAAAAGGCTTGGGTAGATATTTTCAGTAGATTTCCAACACAATTGGAATCACTCCAATTGGATTTGTAAATCTTTCTGAATTGAATTTCAAACTAGGGGATAGAACTGGGTTTAAACTAAATAGAAAAATCCTAATTCAAACTAAATGGGTCACACGGGAAAGCTAACGAGCCGGCCCAGTGACAGTACGCGGCACGGGCACAACTGACAGGGGGGTCCACCGGTCAGAGGCTCATAACACACGAAGCTGTACAAGGCGATGTGGGCCGTTAGATTAGAACGGGGATCAACGGTTGAGTCTCGTCGTCGACGACGGACCTGTCGCCGGCGAACTCTAACCCTAGCGGCTCGGTGGGGGTGCTCAGGGGGCGTACCAGGGATCCAACAACGACTGTGATGGGGGCAAACGGACTGGTAGACGACGGCGAGCTCAGGGGTGGTCGAGGTGGCTCCGGGTGTGGACTAAATCGACGTCTCCTTCTATTCCTCTGCTGCGGGCTCCTCTGGCCAAATTCCGGCGAGCAAGTGCTCGCGCTGCTCCGGCTAGAGGTGGGGAACGGTCAGTGAGGTGAGGGGAGGTGAGTGGTCTGCTGAAAATGGCTGGGGGTGGCCTCTATTTATAGGACGACGACGCGACCGAGAGGCATGGGCAGGCGGCTCCGGCGAGGGCTACACAGCATGCTAGCGCCGTGGCTCGAGGTAGGGGACGGTGGCTGGTCTCCTGGCGATGCTCTACGGATTAAATGCAGGCTTAGGGGCAGTGGTATGCGGTCGAGTGGTGTGCGCTCTCTGAGCGGCAGAGGCGGCGGTCTCGACGGCGAGCGGTGGCTATGGTGTGTTGGGTGGCAAACAGGCATGTCTGCGGTGTTCCTGGGGTCGTGGTGGAGTGGTGGACGCGGGCTGCGCTCGAGGGGTGGCGTGTGCACGTGTGTCGGGCGCAGCGCTCTGGCGCCTGCTCGGCATGGTGCAGAGGCACTGGGATCGGTGGTTTCTCGGTGGTCCATGGCTTGGCCTGGCTTGGGGAGGGGACAAAGAGTGGCGGTGAGGTATTGGCGAGGTCCTAGACATGACGAGAGAGAGGGGGACGGTCTGCTGCGGCGAGGCAAGGTTCGGCCGGCGAGTTGGTGCTCAGCATGGCATGGAAATGCCACCAGGGGTAGGGGATGGGTGCGAAGGGCCTGGTTAGATCAATGGGGGACAGAGGGATTAAATGAAGATCATTTGGGGGCAAAACCCTGTTGCAAACAGTGAGCTAATTACTAGGTGTAATTCTCACCTGCCAAGTGTTTGTAAAAATGGCCGCAAGAAAAATACTTTTGAATTTTGAAAATATTTTCGGTGCATGTGCTAGGCATAAGCTTGAGACTCTGTGGGTTCTTGGGTTTTGAATTTTGAGCTCATTTGATTGGTTTTTGAAATAGTGGGATCTTCCCATATGAAATAGATTCAATTTTCAATTGCCATTTAAATTTATTGTTTGAATGCTTTTGGCAGATCACAAAGTGGACCTTGGTACCTCATTATGTGTACTAGCAAGGGGTGAAAAGATCCACATTTATCTTTGTTAGGTTTTGAGTACTAGGAATAGCCAAAGTAGGCATGGTAGTTAATTTGGCACAAATGACCATTCACTTCTTTTATTCATTTTGATTTGTTTTTCTTTGGGATTTGTTTGGGGATGATCTAGATGATGTTTATTTCACCTAAGAATCATTTTACAACCAAAGGATCACTTAATCATGGAAATTCAAATCAACTCCTATTTTAAATGCACACACACATGAATGCTTTAATAATTTTAATTGGAAAAGTTTTTATTAACCCTAATTTTGATGATTTGGATCTTAATAACCTTGGATTAAAGTTTTGGGATGTTACAAACCTTCCCCCCTTAAACAAAATATCGTCCCGATATTTACAAAGAAAACTAGGAACTAAAGAGATCTGAGAACTCTGTCCTAATGTAATCCTCTCGCTCCCAAGTGGCTTCCTCCTCAGTATGGTTGCTCCATTGAATCTTGAGAAAATTGATAGTCCTAGTCCTAGTGGTTCTGTAAGCCTCCTCTAAGATACGGATGGGCACTTAACGATATGTCAGGTCATTGTTGATCTCTACAGTTCTGTGATCGATGTTCTTGAAAACTTCCGTCTTCTCTGGCACTTCTAGGCATTTGCGAAGTAACGAGATATGGAACACATTGTGGATGGCTGACATCTCTTCAGGTAGTTCCAGTTGATATGATACTTCTCCTAGACGGTTCAGAATCTTGAAGGGCCCGATATATCTGGGGCTAACTTTCCTTTCAGACTAAAGCGTTGAGTTCCCTTCAGTGGCCAAACCTTGAGATATACAAAATCTCCGACATTGAAAGTCAAGTCTCTCCTTCTCTTGTCAGCATAACTCTTCTGTCTAGATTGGGCGGTCTTGAGGTGCTCACGGACTTTGTGAACCTTCTCTTCAGCTTCTCGAAGAATGTCGGGTCCAAAGATTTGACTCTCTCCTACTTGCGACCAATTCAAAGGGGTGCAACACTTTCTTCCATATAGGAACTCAAATGGTGCCATCTGCAAACTAGCTTGATAACTTTTGTTATATGAAAATTCTGCGAAAGGCAGGCAGTCTTCCCATTTTGATCTATATTCCAACACACAAGCTCTTAACATATCCTCTAGAATCTGGTTGACTCTCTCAGTCTGTCCATCAGTTTGTGGGTGATAAGCAGTATTGAAGTTCAACTTGGTTCCCAATCCTTCCTGAACTTTCTGCCAAAATCTCGAGGTAAACTGGGTTCCTCGATCTGATACTATGGTCTTGCGGGTTCCATGCAGACTAATGATCCTAGCAATATATAGTTCTGCTAGCTTCGAACTCTGGTAGGTAGTCTTGACAGGGATAAAGTGAGCAACCTTGGACTGTCTATCAACTATGACCCAGATTGAGTCATTTCCCCTACTAGAAGTAGGCAAACCGGTGATAAAGTCCATTCCAATGGAATCCCATTTCCACTCTGGAATCTGCAATGGTTCCAACAGTCCTGTGGGTCTCTGGTGCTCTGCTTACAATCTTTGACAGATATCACACTTGGCGATGTAGCTTCCGATTTCTCTCTTCATTTTGTGCCACCAAAATTTCTCTTTCAAATCTTCATACATCTTCATTCCTCCGGGGTGGATAGAATAAAGAGTATCATGAGCTTCCTTCATGATAACTTGCTTCAGCTCTGAATCTGCTGGCACACAGATACGTCCTTTGTACCACAGAACTCCTTCTGCGTCTTCAGTGAATCCAAGTACCTTTCCGGTACCAATACGATGTTTGATTCCGTCGATACTTTCATTTCCCTTCTGGGCTTCCTTGATTTGGCTGATCAAAGTGGGCTGAAGTTCAATGCTAGCTAAGAATCCTTTGCTAACTAATTCGGTTCTGAACTGCTCCAATTCCTCATACAAACATGGAAATGCTTCTCCTTGATCATGGTGTTTAGCCTACACGGCAATCTGCTAAGAGCATCCGCTACCACATTGGCTTTGCCGGGGTGATAGTGAATGTCAAGGTCATAATCCTTGATTAACTCTATCCATCTCCTCTGCCTCATATTCAGCTCCTTCTGAGTGAAAATATACTTCAAGCTCTCGTGATCTGAGTAAATCTCACAGAGATTACCCATCAGATAATGACGCCATGTCTTCAATGCCAAAACTACGGCTGCTAATTCAAGATCATGGGTCGGATAGTTCTGATCATGCTGCTTTAGTTGTCGAGACAGATATGCGATGACTTTGCCTTCTTGCATCAATACACATCCGATACCAATCTCGGATGCATCACAATATACATCAAATGGCTTCTTGATGTCTCGCATGATCAATATTGGGGCTGATATCAATCTCTTCTTCAGCTCCTGAAAACTGGCTTCACACTTGTCTGTCCATTCAAACTTCTTGTCCTTCTTCAATAATTGGGTCATGGGTCTAGCGATGCTCGAGAATCCTTCTACGAACTTGTGGTAGTATCCCGCTAATCTGAGAAATGCATGGACTTGGGTTTGAGTGGTTGGGGCTTCCCATTCTTCGACATCTTTGATCTTGGCGGGATCACTAGAGACTCCTCCGGTAGACACAATATGTCCTAGGAATCCTACTTCTTTCAGCCAAAACTCACACTTGCTGAACTTGACATACAACCAATGCTCTCTCAGGGTTTCTAGGACGATTCTCAGATGTTGCTCATGCTCTTCTTCTGACTTTGAGTAGATAAGGATGTCTTCGATAAAAACCACTACAAACTTATCTAGGAAATTCATAAAGATCTTATTCATGAGATTCATGAAATAAGAAGGGGCATTGGTTAATCCAAAAGCCATAACCGTATACTCGTATAAACCATAGCGAGTAGTAAAGGCGGTCTTAGGAATATCTGTTGCACGAATCTTAAGTTGGTGATAACCAGTCCTAAGATCAATCTTTGAGAATACCTGGGCTCCAGTCAACTGATCAAATAGATCCTCTATCTTTGGCAAGGGGTACTTGTTCTTGATGGTGACATCATTCAACTTACTGTAATCTATGCACAAATGATTTCCGCCATCTTTCTTGTCGACGAATAATACTGGTGATCTCCATGGCGATGCGCTTGGTTGAATCAAGCCTTTTTCTAACATAGCATCCAACTACTTCTTCAGTTCCACTAACTCTAAGGGGTTCATGCTATAGGGTCTCTGGGCTATGGGTCTGGTTCCGGGGATTAGTTCGATAATGAACTCAATATCCCTATCCGGGGGAATACCTGGCAATTCATCTGGGAATACGTCGGGGTATTCATAGACTACTCTGACATGGTATATGGTGGGTAGGGCTAGAATCTGTTGCACTTGAATTGACGGGGTAAGGTTTCAGAGATATGCTCTACTGTTACTCCAGAGCTACTGGTCATGGTGATGGCTTTCTTGGCACAGTCTATCAGTCCTTTATGCCTTGACATCCAGTCCATACCTAGTACTACCTCCAATCCTTTGGTTCCACATACAATTAGGTTGGCATAAAAATCTATCCCATGTATTCTGATAGGCACAGCTTTGAAATTTTTTCTAGCTTTGGTTGTTGAACCGGGGATTTGAACTATCATGACATGTTTCAGGTTGGTTGGATGATTCTTACTAGTGCATGCAAATTCTTCGGTGACAAATGAATGCGATGCTCCTGAATCAAACAATACCCTTGCTAAAACTGAGTTGATAGAAAACATACCCAGCACTACATCGGGCGCTTCTTGGGCTTCTTTTGCGTTCATGTGGAAGAGACGACCATTGCGGTTGTGAGGGTTCCTTGGGGCAAACCTTCTTCCTGGTTGAACATGACGCTGCTGTTGAGCTGGGGCATTCACATTGGCAGTGGCGACAGTCTTCTTGGGACACTCATTGGAATAGTGACCCTTTACTCCACACTCAAAACAAGGGATCTGGGAATTGTCCTTTGCTGCGACAGGCACATCATTGCTGCCAGTTCTGGGTGCAGTGTTGTTGTTGTTGTTGCTCTTGGGAGGTGCACGGTTAAAATAGTTGGCATTTCCGGAGTTGTGGTTGTTTCCTCCAGACTTCACATTGCCTCCGCTACGATTGGGTTAGCTTGGGCGAGACATTGGGGTTTGATTGTTCCTTGGTGCATATCCTGGTGAGGCGTTGGGACGGTACTTCTAGTGACTGCTGGATCCAGATTGCTGCATCATACGACGTTTGCGGTTGTCGTTTTCCTGGTTAATCTTCCCTTCCATCTGAATGGCAGAGTCGACTAGCTCTTCGAGATCCTCGAAGCGGATGTTCAAGAATCTCGTCATGTAGTCTGTTCAAGAATCTCTCCTTCTTCTTGGCCTCCGTGTTGATCTCATCAGGTGCATATCTGGCAAGTGACAGAAATCTATCACGGTACTCCACCACAGTCATTCTTCCTTGCTTCAAGTCGCGGAATTCATCCCTCATTCTGTTGACTAGACCTTGTGGCACGTGGGTGCGGCTGAACTTGACTTTGAATGCTTCCCATGTCATCACTTGACCATGGTTCATGTTACGGATACTAGTCCACCAAGCTCTTGCATCTCCTGACAGATAGTGGGTGGCGAAGAGAACTTTCTCGTTTTCATCAACTCCTATAACTTCTAAGTTGTTTTCCATTGTCTGTAACCAGTCATCAGCATCTAGTGGGTTTTCAGCTTGGTTAAAGATTGGGTGATTGGTATTCTAAAAGTTTTTGAGTTTGGATCCATGATGATCCTGATTTCCATGTCCTTGGTTGTTGAGAGCCATCTGGGCGATCTGTTGCAGTGTTGCTAAATTTGCTTGGCGCTCTTCCCTGCTTGCTTCTGTGTCTGCGATGAGATTCTGCAAGATCTACATCATTGGGTCTTGCGACGAGCTGCTCCCTCCTTGGTTTCCACGAGTCATCTGAAGATTGAGGTAGATCAAGGGGTAAGAGGGAAAGTTCTAAGGTTCTTGGTTTTGGTTTCAAGCTAAAACTTTGAGATTGACTCAGGTTTTGCAACTAACTTCATTTCATTCATGCAAGCAAGCACACGATACAAACACACACCACAACAATCAAAGGAGACCAGATGGTTTGAAGAACCATTCTACAAGCTACGATATAGTGGGACCGATACATCTCATGCAACGATAGTGCTCTAGTGCATCTACTCATCGTCGATGAAGTTGGAGTCCTCATCGTGAGTGTAGAAGTCCATGGCATCCTCCTCTAGAAAGTCATCATCATTGCTGAGGTAAGAATCCATGTCTCCCTGGATGTCTTCACCCTCCGCTTCTTCCTCCTTTGCTGCAAGCTGGGCTTCCTGCTCCTTGACGGTCTTCTCGAGGTTGGCCACCTTCTTGCGAAGGCGGGCGATGGTTCGATCCTTCTTTTTGCACTAGAGGCGAAGAGACTGACGGTCCTTGACTAGCAATTAGAAAGTCTGGGCCTTCTGGTCGGCAATGGCATGGTTCTGGTTGGCTAACTCTTTAGCATTGTCCAGTTCCTGATGTCTATCGTGCAGCAAGAAGACAAGATTGTCCACTTGACGCCTCAACTCTGGGTGACTTGGCATCTCCATCGGCATTCCCATGATGTCACGTCTTGCATAGTGAGCAAAACGGGTTCCTTGGATTTGGTTGATGCTAAGGGCACATAGACGTGCGAGAGCTTCATGCATTTCCCTAGCTAATCCATCTAGCCAGTTGTTCTCTCTGACGGAGAACTGGATTCTCCCGGACGTTGGTGCTTCGATGCTTCCTCTAAGATCAGCAGTGACTAGCCACTTTAAGTCTCCTCCTGGGGTCCTGGAAGTTGAGCTCCGAGAAACTCCGGATGTGGGCGTCCCAATAACTCTGATAGTGCATCTAGATCCCTCTCGAAGATCAGCTGACCTCCGTTTCCCAACTGGTAAAACTAGCTAAACCGAGTCTCCATCTACAAGACTTAAGGATGAGAAAAATTAGTGAAGTGATTAATTGTGTCAAATTTTAAGTAGTAATTGTAAGAATTTTGAGGAACATGAATTTTTGAGAAAGAATGAATTCCTAAGGATAAGAGAAGATATAGTTTTTTATAAATACTCACTTTGGTTTTGAAATTAAGTTTTAGTTTGGACGTCCATTCTAACTAGGGTCTCCTATGGTCAGGATGGCTCTGATACCAACTTGTCAACACCCAGATTTTTAATCCCAGATGCCTGTTATGTCATTCATCGCAATGCCAGGATTACCATTTTTGCGAGACATAACAGATTGGATACCAGAGTACATCATCCATTACAAACCATGCATAAGTTCTTACACAAATAAGGATCTCATGATCCAGTCTTAATACAACAAGAAGTGGAAATAAAAGATAAGCGTAGCGGTGGGGTCCATCTTCAGGGGCATAGACAATGCTGATGAAGGCAGATAGTCCTAGTTATCATAGCCATCCTGTTGGCCATCATCTTGGTAGTCTCCTTCATAGTCTGGCCATGAGAATAGCCAGGGACAAAATCCATGAGTACTCTTTCAGTACTAGCAAACTACGACTAACAAGTAGTATAGTTCTAAGTTAAAGTGCTAGCTCTATGTTTAACTATAAAGTTAAGTTTGAAACCTAAGCTGAGTTCATAACCAAAGAAAGATAAAATAAAGTTCTACAATCACTTAAGTTGGGAAGCTAGTGTCATAAACACAACCCTGTTGTGGTCAAGTCAAGATTCATCATTCATTTCATAAGTTATTTTGAAAACATCTCACAGCGAAACAGTATGCCCATTCCAACTGTCCATAACCGCGGACACAGCTATTCGAATAGTTTGACACTCTGCAGAGGGGGTACACTTTCACCACAAGATTCGATACATCTGTCATAGATAACCATGAATCATCATACTTAGTATGCAGATAATCAAACATAACCTTTCCTTTACACACCCTAGTATAAGCACCTCTCCTATGAGCATGGCCTCCCAACCATGACCATTTGTCATCTTGGGCACTTCATAGGTGGACAACATTGAGAGGTAGCCTCATCTCAGACCTCTCCCGTGAGGGAACTAATACTAATGCATATAAATTTCCGGCTAAGCCTTACCCAATTCAGGTAATGTGGTTGTACAATAAATTTGGAATGGTATCGCATCCGAATCCAACCATCAGCTTTGTAAAAGGGTTAATGCTCATGCCTCAACATTTTCATCATCATAAACCATTTGTGTTTCCCAACACATGTCAAAACATCTCAATAGAATGACTCATCATTTCAAGGTTTTCATAATTCATTTTCACCAAGTGTTCCCATCTAGAGTGACTCAAGTTTTTATCTACTCTAAAGTACTAAGTTAAGAGTGTTCACTAAGGTGGAAATGATGGGATCAATCTCATGCCATAGAATGACATCTAAAGTTAACTAAATAGGTCAAGTTTTATACTCTTTATGCTACCTTCAAAACAAGTAAAGAACTTTGGGTAAAGTAAAGGAAGTAAAGCTTGAAAATAATACTTGGGGTAACTAATAGTCAAAGTGGTATAACTCAAGCATGCCTAAAGCATCTTTGCTCAAGTCATCTAACTTAATTCTAGCTTGCTACAATAGCTTTCCTTGGTTAGTGCAGTGGTTGAAGTTTTCTTCTTCTTCTTCTTCTTGGTACAACTCCTCCTCCTCGAAAGCTTGGTCGGTACTATCGTCTATAAATACATACAGAGTACACAATCACCAAACAATACTTAACTAGTATAATTAGCATTCTAGACACACATTTGATGATCTATTATCATCACAAGCATCACAAGTTTTATTAACTAGTTTCATTTTTTTATTTTAGAAAAGTAATTTGTACTCATTGAAAATTAACTAAGATTTAATATTCACCACTTCCAATATGGGATCATGTGGACACATGTCATCACCACATATTCTAACATTTGGGAATGTGATTTAAAGGTGGGATCACAATTACTTTGGTTTAAGTTCATTATTTAATGATTTAAAGTGACTAGAAATGCCTATATAGCATTATTTTGGTACTAGTCCAAAGTCACTACATGTAAACCCTAATATTATTACATATTCAGATAGGCATGGTGAAGTATGATTTTTGAGAGTTGTCATCAACTCAAAAGCTATAATGGTTGAATTTTTTAAAATGTTGCAATATGCACATGCTTCTATTTTGTTATTTTTACTAGGAGAGATCTCTAACTCCAATTGAATTAAAACTACTAGAGTTGGGTAGATCTTTTCAGTAGCTTTCCAACACAATTGGAATCACTCCATTTTTATTTGTAAATCTCTCTGAATTGGATTTCAAACTAGGGGACAAAACTAGGTTTAAACTAAATAGAAAAATCCTAATTCAAACTAAATGGGTCGCGCGGGAAAGCCAACGGGCCAGCCTCGTGACACTACGTGGCGCGGGGCACAACTGACAGGGGGGTCCACAGGTTAGAGGCTCATAACGCGCGAAGCGGTATGGGACAATGTGGGCCATTAGATTAGAACGGGGATCAACGGCTGAGGCTCGTCTTCAACGACGGACTTATCACCGGCGAACTCTAACCCTAGCGGCTCAGTGGGGGTGCTCAAGGGGCGTACTAGGGCTCCAGTGACGACGGCGATGGGGGCAAACGGACTGGTAGACGACGGCGAGCTCAGGGGTGGTCGAGGTGGCTCCGAGGGTGGACGAAATCAACGTCGCCTTCTCCTCCTCTGCTGCGGGCTCCTCCGGCCAAATTCCGGCGAGCAAGTGCTCGCATTGCTCTGGCTAGAGGTGGGGAATGGTCAGTGAGGTGAGGGGAGGTGAGTGGTGTGCTTAAAATGGCTGGGGGTGGCCTCTGTTTATAGGACGACGACGCGACCGAGAGGCATGGGTGGGCGGCTCCGGCGAGGGCTGCACAGCGTGCTAGCGGCGTGGCTCGAGGTAGGGGACGGTGGATGGTCTCCTAGCAATGCTCTACGGATTAAATGCAGGCTTAGGGGTGGTGGTACGCGGTCGGGCGGTGGTACGCTAGCCGGAGGCCGAAGAGCTGAGCTCGCCGAGACCTAACGTCTCTGCCTTCATCAATACATCCCTCTACCCGATCTAGCCCAACCCCACAAATCTCACCGTACAGCCACCTACCTTCCCCTCTACATTTCCACTTTTAACTATCGCCAATTTTAGGGCCGTGTCAAACTTCGTACTTAGAAATTTTGTATGCGCCCATTTTCTACAAAGAGCTCCCCTAAGCTCGTCTTACCTCTTGCAAATAGGGAAAAACGCGAGGTAACATAGAAAAAATGGATCTTCTTGTATAGCTGGTAGGTCACGTAAGCATCTATGGTTGTATACTTCAGGTTTATATCAGACAACGTCCATTTGTCCCAGAAATCGTGGCTATCCGTAGGGAAGTCGTATGACTCATCAAAGATTCTAGTTGCGAGTGATGCCATTCCATCCTTCCTCGAGCCCCCTAGGATCTTGACAAGACTCTTAACATCGATCGAGTTGTGTGCAGGAATTATAATTCCCTCTTGATAAAATTTCAAAAAATTAGTTGTATTGTCGACAGTGCAGAAAACAATTCATTTTTCTACAAGGAACTGGCGCAGTGCCAGACAATTCCTACCAGTCCTAAACTTATGTAGTTTGTCATCACCAAAATTTGTAACTATAAATATTTTGTCAATGCAAGATCATCATCTGAATATAATTTTGAGAAGTTTAGTAATTGCAAGATCAAGACTCTCATCATTGTCTTGTCATAATTTATTTGGTCGTAAATAAAGTCTAGTCGTTGCAAGATGAGCAAATGGATAAAGAACAAGAGGAGAAAAACCTAAAAGCGGTTAGCTACAAAGAGAAGATCTACAAATCGGGAGAGGTGGTTAACGAGGACGTGTTTCCTCATGGCCAGCTGAACGACCGCGACTTCACTCCCTTCATATGGGTGCTCCGCGGTGTACTCGAGGTCCAATCCCACAAACTTATTCTCGTCTTTCTCAAGCCAACCCTCGTACATCCTTAGGACACGCACCACTGTCTCCTCCTCGTTTGTGTAGACAACGTCTATCTTCTTATTATCATGGGTAGTGAAGCTTGTCTCTAGAGTGCGACGACCTTCCATGGCGGTAAGGAGAAGACGGGAAGAAGACAGATGATAGGAAGAAGAAGAGTGGTTTCTGGGAGGCAGGGGAATGGTGGAACCGTCAATGCGCTTTTAAGGTAGTGGTTAACGACGGGGACAGAAGTCCAAGGAGAGACGCGTGGCGATGGCCGTTCCAGCTTCTGAGTAAACAAAAAATAATTATAACGCCGATAGATGTGCCCTATTTTGTCACGTCAATACACTAGGCAGGGGGTGTTGTCCTATCCACTGTGCCAACGCTGCAAGACTACGTGACAGCCACCTCGCCTAAGCGAAAGGAGCAACATAACGGCGAGAACTGACAGGGGGGCCCAACTTGACGGCCGTTAGCCTAATATTTTTTATTGAAGCGTAAAGTTGAATTCGTGCCGAAAAAGACCCTCTGAGTATTTGGCACGCCAACTTTGGGCAACACAGCTGATTGTAAGCAACTTGGGTACCGCGTTGCCTAGACACCCCAACTTTCGGGCCGCAAAATGATATTCTCAGAGGGAAGGGGTTTGCTACAGTGTATTTTGACCAGGAGGGGTGAGAGGTGCCGTGCAAGCTTGGTTGGACAGGTTGGGGGAGGCTTGGGCAGTTTTACAAGGATGGATTTGCAAGATTTTAATTATTTGCCCATTTGATGATGATGAAGAAAGTCAAGAAAATTACTCTGGACAAGGAGGGGTAAGGGTACTTGTATCTAGGTGAGATCAAGATATAACACTAGGAATTATTTGGGATTTTTAGAGGATTTTAAGTCCCCTTAAAATCATTTATTCAAGAAGTATAGAAGTAGTTTCTAGAAGCTCATTTGATATTTTTACATTGGACATGGTTTGCTTTGATGTGAGATGGTCCTAAATACCATATCACACATTGGATATTTTCTTGGAAATTTGTTTTGAAGAGAAGGTATTTTTAAGCTATTATTTCTTGTTTCTGCCATTTAATAAAAGGGGCAAAAAGAAATGATATAGGATCTCAAAAATATTTATTTTTGAGATGGGAAGGTAGGGTATGATGTACATGCCTCAAATGTGATCAAAGTTGGGGAAGTGAAGTGCTTTGGCAAAAACCAAACTTTCCTTTGTGGAAGGAGTTATGGGGGTTTTGCCCATTAAATGAATTAAATAGTATTTGAGCCATAATAATTATGGATAATATTTTATAAATTTATCTATCCATGGTATATGATGTACACCATATATATCCACCATGTGATACCTTGATTTTGGGTAATTTGACTTGATTTGGTTGGAGACAAAGGAAAATATGATCTTAAGAATTGTTAATATTATCACCTCAAAACATTGTTTGATCTTGGAACTGAGAGCTCCCCTTGGGTCATGGAGTATAAGGATGGATATAAAAAGTGATGTATATCACCATGGTACAAAAGTGGAGCTTGATCATGCTTGAGCTCACCAAGGATTGATTCCAAACTTGGAATAAAATAAGCCTTCCAAAGCAGATTATCAAATAGCCTTCAAAACCTTGTGGGTTTTGGAAGCACAAGGATCCAATTTGAAAAAGTGAAGTAGGGATTGATAGACCTTAATGAGTAGATTAGATTAATGGAAAGAGTTGGTCCAAAGAATGTAGGATCTTGGTGTGAGCTTCTGACCAAGTAGGCTAGTAGATAAGATTTGTAGACAAAGTTAATTTCTTGCCTACAAAACCATCAAGAACAAGCGGGTTAAAAGGTGATATATTCAAGGGAAATAGTGGTCCTTGGTAGTCCTTAAGATGGTTTACAAGTTGGTTAAAGTGCATTTCCAAAAATGCACAAGGGTTGATAAAGGGAGGCATTCAAAGAAGTAATGCTGAAATAGTTTTCAGACTTAGTCAAATTTGGCAGATTTAGGGTTTTTGACTAGAATATGAGTGGGGATGTTTTTGATGGGTTGCAAGGTACCAAAGCATCATCCAGTGGATGATTTTGAAGTGTATATTGAGTAGAATAGGTCCATGCTTCATATTGGTCTTTAATGACTAGGAAGCTTCTAGATTAAATCACTTCAGAATTGATCTGGTTAAGGGTTTTAGATGATCACCTAGTGGCTAAAGATCAGATCCAGCTTTGTTAACTTGCTTAAGGTGGATTGGATTGGATTAGATAAGTCCTATATGATGAGCTCCTAGGGTAGCTCATACTAATTCTAAGCAATCAAGTAAAGTAGTAGATGAAGGCAATTCATCTTAGAAGATCAAGACAACTCATCTTACAAACATAACAACTACTATCATGGGTACCTTCAAGCCTAGCTTGAGTAAGGAGGGGTATTTTGAAAAGGTTCTTCTCTGGAGTGGATAAGAGTCTCTTGGTATATATACCCAGAGTAGAGTTCAAAGGGTTTTATAAGCAGGTTTTGGAAAAACCTAGAGGTGAGAGTAGTTGAAGTTCTATCTTTAAAACATAAGGAGATTATATTATATATTTCTCCATAGTTTTCTCAATGGAGGCTACTGAAATAGTTTGGTTTTCAAAGGCATCTTTGGCTCAGGTTTTTGAAATGCCACAATATTTCAGAATATGCAAGAAGAGCCAAGACAGTTGTGTTAATTAGCTTTGGTCAAATGAGGTTAAGGTAAGAAGTATATCCTATGATATACATTCAGATGCATAAGCACAAATAAACACAAGCAAACACTGCAACACTTAACAAGAATTTTTTGTTTGCCCCTGATTTTTCGCATTCTGGACAACTAATCAGGGTTACTGAAATTGGGATATTACAATACTGCTATTGAATTTTAGTGTATGTATTGCTGAATTGGTCCCTTTGAAGTGCTACTGAATCTGTATAGTGCTGCTGAATATGAATCTATGATATTTCCATATCTTATTATGTACTGCTGAATCTTTCAAATTTGAACTACAAATAAATCGTAGGTTTCTTTGAAAGTTCTTTTGGAGGTACCCAACGAGGGTCAATTTGGAGTATATCGGAAACCACCGAGAGTTTGGACAACAGGTTGAACTTAAGATTTTCCATCCTGAAAATTTAACGAAATTTGGTCAAACCTAATCTAGACAAGTAAAAGAACATGAGGGAGGCAGAGCGAAATTTTCAAAAAAAAAAGAGGCAGCATGAGAGAAGCGCAGAGGAGGACTTGAAGGCGGTGCGATGTCAGAGCAAAGCTATGATGGGCTGCTAAAACAAGGTACAGGGTACACACCACTAGTAGTAAATGTATGGACCTACTACTAATATATGCACGTAAAACAAGTTGCATTTTCTCTCTCCTTCGCTGGCTCTCACCATCCATCCTCCATCGATCTCTTCTCTGCAGACGCGGGTGCATAGTCCGGCTTGTCTCTTCCTCGTCCACAGCATGGCGTTGCGCACGTGTGCCTTGGTATGGCACACCGATCTACTTCCAACAACCAATTTTTCTGTTCCAAAATTCAAAATAATCATCAACACCAATACAAAAAGGGCCAAAGGTAACAATAATTACAAAAAACTCCTCGGACCACCTTGCGATGACAACAAACCCTAGCATGATACAGAAGCGTCTCGCTCCTCGATGACCTCTAGTTCCAAAAAATAAATAAAGAGTCCCACCACCGGAATTTTTAGACAAAGTGTACCATGCTTTCTTAAAATTCCCAAGTTTTAGGATTTTTTCAAGAATACATACAAAGGTTTTTCATTTTATTCATGTTCAATCTTCTTGCTTTTTGATGAGGTTGTTGCATCATAATGCTAGATGTTGTATAGTTTAATCGCTAGGTATTGTATATGCTGGTATAAAGCCTATAGTAAACGACGTGTCACTTTGTTATAAATAAGACTCGGTTATACTATCGAACTTGCTCTCACACACTTCTTGTAGATTATTAAATGAGACCTAATTCTACAAATCGATAGAAAGTCATTTGAGTGGGTTAAATTCGGTAGAAAATTAAGCCTGAAAAATATAACATGCAATTTATCCAAATACTTGATGTACTAGTAAATAATGGAACATGCTATGAACTCTAATTTATCCGTATTAACCGTACTTCATTCTAAAAAAAAACTTTTACTTCTTTACCATGCTAACATGCACCGACCTATACCAAAAGATGGACACACTGTAATTATATATATATATATATAGTATGTCCATGACCTTGGTCACTTTCCTTTAAACACAATAAAGTTCACACGGGGTACATGGTATAGTAGGCCATATTGTGAAGTGAGCTTTTCAAATATTTTACTGGTAGAATAAATTAAAGAACAAAGAATGCCACCCCCCCCCACACACACAAATTTTCGTACAAAGTGGACAATTCTTTCTTACAGTTTCCCAAGTTTAATGGTTTTCAAACTCCCAAGCCAAAGTGCCACGCACTTAAATGACTCTATGCCTATAAAATGAAATTAGGTCAAACTTGATTACATGTGAGCGCGATAGACTATTACTCTTGAAAATTTCCAAAATTCTTCTAAAGGAACCCGGACGGCGAATATATCATGGGCCAACAATAGTTTTGAAAAATTTCAGCACTGATTAGTATAAATTGGCTTGAGCGACCAATCAATATCTTGGTCATATCGACATCATAGTTTAGGACCCACAAGTCTAGCACGATGGGGAAGGGAGTTGAAGGTTTTTGGATGTCAGAGCAAAGTTATGATGGGTTCCTCAAATGTGGTACTCCTGCTGCCTTACAGTGTACACTCTACTAGTAGTAAATTTCTTAGGACCTATCCACGCAAAACAAATTATGTGTTTTCTCTCTCTTTTGTTGCCTCTCATATCACCTCCTCTCTCCCCTCACACACTTCCCGACTAATCTCTCCCTCGTCTAGAGCGTGGCACTGCATACGTTTGCCTTGGTATGGTGGCTCTATGTCTCTCGTGTGTTCGGTAGCCTTGTTGGTGTGCAGTAGGAGGAGTCATAGGAAGTAAGCCACATTGGTCCTTGGCGGCAAAAAACATTCAAACTTTTCCAATTTCGAAATTTTCACTTGCTTCCAAAACATCGGGAGGGGAGGTTATTCAAAAGACCACGCATTCGCAATACTTGTTATCTTATCTTTATCTTGTATTATCTCTTATAATACCATACCACTATATAGTGTAACGATAACTTTGAACATTGACAGTTGGATCAAGACTACAAATCCAAATATTGCTAACCGCTGGCTCTTATTTTCCATTCTTAGCATCTAGAAGATTATATTCATAGACTTTAACAAAATGAATGCTAGTATGTGCAAACCTAAAAACACACTCCAGTTCTTAGTTTCGGGGAACTTGTGCTAAGTGCACGGACTTGGATGTAATTTTCATTTTTATGAGGTCCTTGATGTAACTTGTACTTCCACTCACCGTGTTAACTCAAGCACCTCACTCCTACGGGACCTACCACTGATAGAAGAAAATGTAATAGAGCCCCAATTATCACACAAAGTGGACCGCGGTTTCTTATAATTCCATTTTCAAGCTTCCTAGCTGACTTCACACACTTTACCGACATCTTGCCGATTTAGCAAAATTAGGTCAAACATGAGCTACAAGTAAGCGCAATAGATTGCTCTTGAATTAAATGTCTTTTCAGAGGAAGATGGGTGCATCTTCTTTTAGTAAACAATGTCGTTGGTGTAAGTTTCCAACTATCACGAAAGAACATTCTCAGTTTCCAACCATCGGGGGGTCATTTAATATATCACAAATCACCACCGAGAGTTTTGAGAATATGTTCAACTTCTTACTAAGATTTTGCATCCTGGCAACTTAACGAAATTAGGTCAAACTTGAGCTACAAGTAAGCGTGATAGATTGATCTTGAATTAAATGTCTTTTCGGAGGTAGATGGGTGCATCTACTTCTTGTAGTAAACAATGTCATCGGTGTAAGTTTCCAACTATCACAAAAGAACATTCTCAGTTTCCAACCATAATGGGATCATTTAATATATCACACAAACCGCCACCAAAAGTTTTCATGATAGGTTCAACTTCTTGCTAAGATTTTGCGTCTTCACAACTTAACAAAATTAGGTCAAACTTGAGCTACAAGTAAGTGTGATAGATTGCTCTTGAATTAATTTCTTTTTGAAGGTGGATGGGTCCATCTTATTTTAGTAAATGATGTCATCAGTGTGAGTTTCGTACTATCAGGAAAGAACATTCTCAATTTTCCCATATTTGTGAATTTTAAAACTTCCTAGCTAACTCTGCCGACTTGAATGAGGCTTTGGCCCATTTATTGAAATTAGGTCAAGATTGAACTACAAGTAGATTGTAGATCAGTTTTAATGTTTTACAAAATCACTTTTTGGTGGTTTTTGATGTACTGAATTCCTGGTTAGCTTCAAAAGTTTTTTGGAAAATTCTCCTCTTCACTGCTCTCGCACTGCCTCCAGCGTGCTCTTATCTCTCCCAGATTTTTTTTTTTCAACATGGGGGAAACTCCTAGTGGCAATATTGTTCATAATGTGAGGAAGCACCTATGTACTCCTACAAAATATGGCAACAACACCACGCCAGGTTCTTGCATACTCCCTACGTCCACAAATAAGTGTACTTCTAGTAGCTCATAGTCTAAGTCAAACTTTTTTAAAATTTGACTACTTTTTACAACTAATCGAGAAATATATATACATTGAAATCCACATATTATGAAATTACATTTCAAAATGAATAAACTTGTAGTACTAGTTTTGTGTCATAAATATTACTACATTTATAAATTAAAGTTGGTCGGAAATAGTTAAGTTTGATTTAGAACAAACACCATAAGTACACTTATTTGAGGCCGGAGGAAGTAGCTAAATGCAAAAGATACAGCACAGCCAACGTTCATGATTTATCTCATACTTCCTGAGAACTTTAAAGTACGACAAATAAAAAGGGGTATGTGCACAACAACTTTGTGGAATATACTTGAGAGACTAAAACGAGGTTGTGCAACATACTTGATAAATCTGAGACATCTATTTTGAGATGGAGAGAGTATTTTTGGGCGCTAGACAAATGAAAAATCTCTGTCAAGCAGAAAATTTTACCGCCTAGGCTGTGTGAATCGTAGGTATACAATGTTGTGTGCAAAAATCTCTACTGCTATAATGGAGTAGTTTCGAATTGGATCCATAGCACCAATCTTGACTGTTGGGCTATTAGATCCAATGGTTTAGAGCAGCTGGATTTGTGTTGAAAGAGTAGTACCTACAACAAACTCCACCATGTTCTAGAACTATCATGTCACCACACCCAAAATTTAATAGCATAGTAGGTGGTATTCTCAATATGCGTAGATAGTTATTATTAATAGACTTAATGTATGCATTTTTTCTCTAACAAGCCTATTGACTTAATGTTTGTTAAATCACATTTCATACAGTATATACGTGTGTGGCACGTGTCTTTTAATAGTATGGATATGGATAATCAGTTGATTTGACTCTCGGCCTTGAATTCCTGGACAGATAGCTTACAGTCTACTACCTTTTTTTATTACTAGATGGATGCTAGCCAAATTCAAAATCTGAAATGAGCAGAAAAACCACCCACCGACCTTGAAGCATTTCCTGACCCACCGATTCAAAACCTTTGAGCCAAAATCTCCCACTTGATAGTACCATTTTTCTATTATTATTAGCTAGATGCTAGCCAAATTCAAATCTCAATCGAGCGACAATATCACACACCAACCTTGAAGCATTTCGTGCCCTCTATTTAAAAAACTTCTGTCAAAAAATTTCCTATTCTACCAATTGTTCAGACGATAGATGGGCATGCTAAAGTTAGTAGCTCAGGGGCACGATCATAATTATATTTCTATTCACCTCTATGGTCCCGATTCATGTAGTTTTTCTCGCTGGCTGATACGTCGTAAATGTATCTATAATTTCTGATGTTCCATGCTTGTTTAGTATCTACTTTCTTATGTTTTGTTCATACTTAGAGGTATTTTTATACATTTTCTAGAACTAACCTATTAACAAGATGCCATAGTGCCAGTTGTCTATTTTTTCTGATGTTTTTGGTTTCAGAAAAGCTAGTAAGGAAATATTCTTGGAATTGGACGAGACAAAAGCCAAAGTCAATAATTTACCAGAAGGAACACGGAGTCCGGAGGGCAGCCGAAGGAGGGCCAGGGGCTGGCCACACCCTATGGTGGCGTGGGTACCCCCTAATCGTGCCACCAGGTGGTGTGGGCGCCTCGGGCCTCTACCGACCTTGCCCTTTTGCCTATAAAAGCCTCCTGGGACGAAAACCCTAAAGAGGAGATCAGAATTCCACGAAAATTTCCGCAGCGCCGCCGCCACCGAAGAGGAGATTCAGGGGACAGAAGTCTCTGTTCCGGCACCCTGCAGGGATGGGGAAGTGCCCCGGGAGGCATCTCCAATCGACACCACCGCCATATCCATCACCGTTGCTGACTCCGATGATGAGGATGGAGTAGTTATCTCTCGAGGCTAAGGGATCTACCGGTAGCTATGTGTTCATCTCTCTCTATGCATGATCTTATTGAGATCATGAGCTTTGTAACCTATAGAACGATTCTGCTACTCAGGTGCTCTAATTAATCTCTGCTTATCCCCACGTGTCTGAAGTTGACACTGTGCACATCGTGTGGCACTTTGGCCAAGGTTACATAAATACTTGTCATGAGTATAATTTAAGTTGGATGTCTCTATGAGATTGTGGTGTTTGTTGGAACCATCTAGCACTCAAGGTGACAGTGAGGGGTTATCTAGATGGGGAGTGTGAACTTTAAGGTGTGATATTATAGCCCTACGTCGTCCAACCGGTGAGTAGTTCAGGGTAGCATCATGAAGAGAAGATATTTATATGAGAGTGTCCACTAGTGAAAGTATGATCCCTAGGCCTTGTTTCTAAGCATAGAAACACCATTTACAATCAGTCTTGTTACATGTTTGCTTGCTGCCGCTCTTATTTCAGATTGCAATTACCACTTACCACTTATAATCATCCATATTACTTGTATTTCACTGTGTCTTTCCCGAACTAGTGCACCTATACACCTGACAAGTATATTGGGTGTGTTGGGGACATAAGAGACTTCTTGTATCTTGATTTCAGGATTGCTTGAGAGGGATACCTTTCACCACTTCCTCCCTAAGTTCGATAAACCTTGGGTAATCCACTTAAGGGAAACTTGCTGTTGTTCTACAAACCTCTGCACTTGGACGCCCAATACCGTCAATAATAATAGAAGCGTGCATAGACATCAAGCTATTTTCTGGCACCATTGCCGGGGAGGTAAGGTAACGGGTACTCACATCCTCTGGCTACTAAGCTATCTTCTAGTACTGTTGCTAGTGTGTGAGTGCTCTAACTTATTTCCTTTAGATTCTGCAACTATATCTTTTTGTTTCTTGTTTTTATTTTCACTAGTTAGGCTTAATGGAAAACAGCAAAACAATTAGAGAGCTTTTTAGTATTTTCCCTAAGGTAGAAAATTAAAAAACCCATGGAACTTTCTTTGCATGCTAATAGCAATGTTATTAGTATGAATTTTTTGAACACCTTTGTTACTAAAGCTATGGAAACGTCAAAGCTTGGGGAAGTTAGTTTTTATGAAAATGATCTTTTTAGTTCCCCGGCTTTAAAAAACAAAATTTGCTTTGATGATACTTTATCTCCCATATGTGGTAATTCTAATGATACTTGTGTTATTTTAAACCCACATACTGAAAGCATCCCTTTTAAAATACCTATGGAAATTGTTGAACGTGTTACGAATAACTGTTATTTTGGAGATGGAACTGTCCATCCCGGTGATCATTTATCTTTATACATGAATTATGCGAGTTGTTCAAGTGTGCAGGTATTTCAATGAACCAAGTTAAGAGGAAGCTATTCTCTTTATCACTTAAGAGCAAAGCAAGGAAGTGGTATGAGCTACCAGATGATCCTCATCATTTGAAGTGGAAGGAACTTGAATCTCTCTTTTACTATAAATTTTATCCTCCTCATGAAATTCATAAAGCTGGGAATTACATTTATAATTTTCATCTTCATGATGGAGAAAGTATTGCCCAAGCATGGGGGAGATTGAAGTCACTAATGCTCAAATGTCCCAATCATGAGCTCCCTAGGAATATTATTATTAATAAGTTTTATGCAAGGCTTTCAGGACATGAAAGGACTATCTAGATACCTGTTTAGAGGGATCCTTCACAAGTAAGGAGGTCAAAGCTAAGTGGGATCCTTTTGAAACAATTCAAAGCAATACCGAAGATTGGGATAACGACAAAGGTAAAGAATCAGGTATAAACTACGAGTATGATTGCATTAAGTCTTTCGCTGAAACTACAGATTTTCAAGAGCTTAGTGCTAATTATGGTCTTGATCCTCAAATTCTTGTTGATTGTTTTAGAGCCTTTGCTTCTCATATTAATTCTCCTAAAGAAAAATGGGACATGTATCATGAGCCTTTTAAAGACACTTGCATGAAAAATGAGACTGTTATTAATGATAGCAATAAACATGCTCAAACCTATGAAACTAATATTTCTTATAAGAATGTTAAATTTTGTGGAGTATATAGACCTTGTGAAAAGAATCAAATTGAATAAGAATATTGTATCACCCACAGGAATGAAAAAACTAGAACGTGGTATAGGGTTCTAAATGATCTTGGTAAAAAGTTTGTGCCCTCTATCCTTTTATTTGTGAACTTTGCTTTGAAGTGGGTCATTTCAATTTTCAATGCTCAGGCCATAATAATATCCCTTCTAATCCAATGAGTACTGCAAGTTTGTATTTTGATAACATGATCACTCCTAATCAACATGATGAACTTACATTATTTTTGGGGTGTGAAGAATTATCAAGTAAAACTTATTTGGTAGATATTTGTGTTTTTGATATGAATAGCGTCCTGCATGGTTGTCATCTTTATTGTGTTGATAATTGTCACACAAATACTTACATACAAAATATTATAAAAGATGAGATCTTACCAAAATATGACAGGACTAATATGTGCTTTGTTCTTATTAATGAAAAGGAGGAATCCTCGAAAATTTCTTCTATTGTCTCTAACAATAAACTAGGGTATATGGAGCAGCTTCCTTTGAAGCCTCTCCCTCCTAAAGAGAACAAGGAAAACAAGAAGAGGAGGAGTAAAAGGAGGGAGGAAACGGTATTTTCCCCTAAGAATGTTGCTCCTATTATAGTTTTTGATGAGTCTGAACTCGATGATGTTCCTATGGCTATTACCTATAGTAGTGATCATGATTGGGAAAAGCACACTCCTTTTGATATTGAAAATCTCTTCGGTACCAATGCTGAAAATGATGATGTTAATAATTGTTGCACTATTAGTACTATCCATGTTAATTCCAATGATAATATGTTTACAAAAGAACACACTTTG
This sequence comes from Avena eriantha, assembly GCA_910589775.1. Taxonomy (NCBI): domain Eukaryota; kingdom Viridiplantae; phylum Streptophyta; class Magnoliopsida; order Poales; family Poaceae; genus Avena; species Avena eriantha. The sequence goes on along the minus strand of OU342743.1, from coordinate 478,555,153 downwards.
GAAGACAACTATTATATTGCTTATGATGATACTATACCTCCGATATATGATGATTATAATAATGAATATGATATTTTCAGTCCACCAACTATTGAGGAGAAAATTAATTACGATTACAATCGAAAACGCTAGAAAAAGGGCGCCCTCATGGGAGTACTCTCCGCGACGCTGCTTGTGGTAGCACGTGGATGATTTTGGTGCGTCCCGTCGAGCGAGGGTGTCTTGTTTTCTCGACACGTGTAGTTCTTGTAGCGCTTTTGGATATTTGGGTTGGGGCATTCGGCGATTTTGTTCTGTTGAGGGACGTCTCCCGGTTTTTTCGTTGTTTTGTCGGTTTTTTCTCTTTTCCGGTTCGTATGAACTGCGGTTTGCATTGCTTGCACTGCTTGCACTGCTTGTAGGAGGAGTTCTAGTTACTCGTAGGACTGGAGGTTGTACACAATAATCTGTCTTGGCAGTGGCGCAGTGCTATGGTTACTCTTTTTCGGTCCTATTTTTCTCTTTGTCGATCTTTTTTTCTCTTTTTCGGTAGTTAGTATCTGCTTTTATTTTTTTACTTTAATTTAATTTTGTTTGTTTTCTTTTATTTACGGGCAATGGAGATTTTGTGGGGTGTAATGGGAGGGGACCTACTCTGAACTCCTATTTATCTATACTTTGAACAAAGTCTTTTAAGGTTACTGTTTTCAATGCTATTGTGTTTTTAATAGAATGTGAGGCAGTGCAGTGTCTAATAGAAATGGAGGCAGTTCATCTATTTACACCGTGAGCATCTGCGCTTTGCTGAGTAGTGCACTGCTTATAGTTGGATTTCGAGTAGCTTGCTGGTAGCATAGGGCGGCAGCGCATTGTTTGTATCTTGAGCAGTGCATGCAGTGTAGTGTTGGGCATCTGCGTTGTACTGAGTCGTGCACTTCTTATAGGAGTCCATGCATTGCTTACCGGAGTAGTTCGAGTGGCTTGCTGGTAGCACAGTGATGCAGTGCACCGGTTGTCGATTAAGCAGTTCATGGAGTGCCCTGCTCAGCATCTGCTCTGTGCTATTCCATGCACTGCTTAGTGTAGAAGTTCGAGTGGCTTGCTCGTAGGACATAAAGGCAGTGCATAGCATGTATCCCGAGTAGTGCGTGGCGTGTAGTGTTGTGCATTAGGAGACCGTGCACTGCTTACAGGAGGAGTTCGAGTGGCTTGCTTGTAGGCCAGGGAGGCAGTTCATTGTTTGTATGTTCAGCAGTGCAGGGCGTGCAGTGCTGAGCATCTGCGCTTTGCTGGGGAGTGCATTGGTTACAGTAGGATTTCGAGTGGCTTGCTAGTAGCACAGGGCCGCAGTGGATTGTTTGTATCTTGGGCAGTGCATGGCGTGTAGTGCTAGGCATCTGCGTTGTACTGAGTCGTGTTGGGTCCGCACCATAGAAAACAAAAAATTTCCTACGATGTGAACTACACGCCAAGATCTATCTACTAGGTACAAAGCAACGGGTGGACATACATCCAACGAGAACTTACCCTCAAAGACAACGAGTTTTGTTAACGAGTAGGAACTCGTGGTTGATGTAGTCGTACACTTGCCGATCTCAAGATCGTGAGGAAGTCCAGCAGGTCCGGCTCCAGCACATGCATCAGATCCAGCTCCAGCAGCACCAAGTCTAGCACCGCAAAGCAGTGGTGCATCCGTGATCGCACACACGTCCGGTACCCCGACAACCTCCATCCCTCGCTCCAGCAAAGCAGCGGAAGCAGCAACTCCTTTCCAGATAAAGCCACCGAGAACATGTATCTCGCTAATCCGAGACCATGGGGGAATAATACTAGAGGGGGAGAGAGATCCTTCACAAGGAGGTGTGAGTGAGAAGTGAGGATAGGGTGGCCTTTTATAGGAGGAGGGGGTGCCCCTCCTTCATGGCCGGCGCATGGAGGAGGTGCCTCTTCACCTCCTCCATTCATGTGGTGGTAACCCCTCCACATTAAAATGCCTCTTCACATTCCCTTTTAAAGTCTCCACTTTAAATGCATTAAATTTCTCCAAATTTAATGCTCTCTCATTTAATAAAACTCTTTTATTATTTTTAATCATAATTTTTATAATTACTTTAATTAAAAAACATTCACATAAAACCCCCTGCAATATTTCAATATTACATGCAGAACCAAGTTCAGCAATTTCACCCGAAACAGTTTTGGTGTCTATTGAAATAATTCCAGCGCTTTCTTAAATCTTTATCTGAAACATATTTGCTCCAAATGGTGTTGGTATCGCTTAAGTGTGTCACCCTATGGTTCGCGAATAATGCAGACATGATCGAGACCCCTATCCGATGAATAATGAGCAGCGGGACCTAGAGATCCATACTGACTCCTACACATTCAACGATGACTTCTGTGATCGTGAGAACCTTTAATGCTAGTAACTAAGTCCCGTTGTCTCGCGATATATTACATGTCCGAGATTCGATCATCGGTATCTCGATACCTAGTTTGATCTTGTTTCCAACATGCACTCTTTTCTCGTTCCCGTGATATAACATTCTAGTGATCACATCACTTGCTTGCAAGCTATCTTAATGTGATATCACCGAGAGGGCCCAGAGTATATCTATCCATCATCAGGATTGACAAATTCCACTCTTGATCCATGAGCCTCAACATAACACCTTCGTAGCACTGAACCCATCTTTATAGTCACCCTGTTATAGTGTGACGTTTGATGTTATCAAGATACTCTTCCGGTGTTAGCAATTAACATGATCTCATGGTCTAAGGATAAAGATTACTTCGTATGATGTTATAGCAATATAAACATAATGACTTTGATCGTAATGCTATACTTTGGATGAATGTTCATCACATCATTCCACCAATGTTGTGACCTCGTTATTAACAACATCCAATGTCCATGATAAGGAAACCTTGATCCTCTTGTTAATCAACGAGCTAGTCTATAAGAGAGGCATAACTAGGAACCCTTTTTGTTTATTAAACACACATGTATTGACGTTTCCGATCAATAAAATTATAGCATGCAAAATAAACATTTATCATAAACATGGAATAAGATAATAACCACTTTATTATTGCCTCTCGGGCATATTCCCTTCAGTCTCCCACTTGCACTAGAGTCAATAATCTAGTTTGAAAAACTTTGCGTATTGAACACCTAAGGCTTTCTTGTGTTGCATATACGCTATTTCTAGTGGTTAACATAATCTCCGGATCTGACAGTTTCAGGTCTGTGTGTATTTTCATCTCTTTGCTTCTCTACGCATCACTCATTCTCAAATGAGATGGCATTGTATAAATTTGGTCCTTTGGTGAGACCTTTAGTTCGTTCGGCTAAAAATATGTTGATATTATTGTCACACAATATATCTTCATAGTATTAGCCCACTTTGAACCACACCTAGTTTGATAACAAACTACTTAACACAAATGCCCTCCTTTGCTGCTACTATAGCAGTTATATACTTAGCCTTTTGTTATAGTATCCGTCACAATGTCTCAACTTTGGAACTCATCCAAATCCATCATGGAACATCCTTTACATTACATTGTGCCACCCATACTCTAAATTCAGATAAATTTAATTTGTATCTTGTGACAAAAGTAGTATCAATGTAACAGTTTACAATGAACTACCTTTAACTATTTGTCACTTATACATTATATATTCTTAGTTCTTCCAAAGATCATAAGAATATCTTTACTATTGTCCAATGATCATCTTATGAATCATTCTGATATATGCTCATAACATTTAGAGCATAGGACATTCTGGATATATACATATCATGGTATAATCGATCAAAATCTTCATGTGATTTTACTCACCAAGTGTTGAAACACTTGAATTTTGATACAATCCTTTCCATGCAACAAGAACCTTTCTTGTTGTTTCCATATTGAACCCTTTCAATATCTCATATATGTATGTCTGGCACAACCATATTTGCGCCTTAATCTATCCATATAGATATTGATGCCAAATATTCCGGGTTTGCCAAGTCTTTCATCGAAATCTTATTTTAATGAAATCCTTAACTTGTGTCAATACAAGATACATCATTTCCAATCAACAATATGTCCTCTACATAATGTATTAGAAATATGTCTCAGCACTCCCACTTAATTTCTTGCAAATGCAAGCATCTTCATCATCTCCGATGAATTCATACTCTTTTAACAGTTTCATCATGGTGAAGATTCCAACTCCGCTATGCTTACTTCAACTATTGAAGTTTACTTGCCCTTTTAGCACCCTTTGAATTAACAAAACCCTTCGGACCATGTCATGTACATGTCCTAGGTTACCGTTCTATTAGAAGAACCTTGTTTTGTTTATTCAACTACCATATACCAAATTATATGTAGTGGTTGCTACATTATTCCGTCAAGACTATATATCGCCGTGAAAGATCAAATCTTGTCATAGTCAACTCCTTGAACATTGTCGTAAACTTCTTTCCGACATGTCGACTATTTCATAGATGTTAAACATCCATGTCTTATTTCTTTATAGATCCAAACACGTCCGATAGGCTTCATGCCTTTTCGGAGGGTCTTCCAAGTTCACAAACTCAATTTCTCGTGTATGGATACTATCACGGATTCTATGCCTTCTAGTCATTTTATGGAGTCAGGGCCCATCATCGCTTCTTTGCATGTAGTCGGTTCATCATTGTCAAAACAATAACGACTTTCTTATCAAATCTTACTATTTGATTCTTACCGACCCACACGATTCTATAGGAACTCTAATCTCCGAGATCACACCTTTTGTAATCACGAGAGCCATGAGCATTGTGGCCGCCACCGGGACACTTTCCGGCGCTGCGCTACTTAGCACATATAGCTAAGGTTCAACAACCTTATCAAAGTTCTATTGTCCTCCCACTTAAAGTTTCGCGAAAAATTCCTTCTCAAGAAACTTGACATTCCAAGTAACAAACTCTTTTGTCCTCGGTGTTATGGAGAAATTCCCAACAAATTCTTTGGGATAACCTACAAAGACGTGTTTATCCGACTTTGGTTGTAAACATTTTACTGATGCATAGCATACCAAAATTTAAGAAAAGATAATTCGGGTTTTATCCCAAACCATAACTTATATGGTGTCATTTCAACGGATCACGATGGTGCTCTTTTCAGTGTAAAAGCGGTAGTCTCTAAAGCTTCAATCTTTAAAACATAATGGAAGTTTTATAAATGACACCTTTGATCTTACCATGTCAAACATGGTTTGATTTCATCTCTCGAATATGCCATACTCCTATGGTTTACCAGGAAATCCAAATTCATGGAACAATTCCTCAAATCTTAGGTGTTTTGCTAAACATGTAACTCAAATATCTTCCTTTACGATCAAATCATAAACTCTTTTATTTTCTTATTACAATGAGTTTTCACTTCATCTTGGAAGTCTTTGAACAACTTTCAAATGTTTCATACTTCTTCCTTATTAAGTAAATATACAGATATATTCACTCAATTTTTTTTGAAGAAATCATATGAAGCAAAAAGATCCATCGCATATGGGTACACATAATGGACTATGCACATCAGCATGCATAATTTCCAATAAGCTAGTCATCCGTTCCTCTCTGGCCTATGGACAGAGTTTCAATTATCTCGAGGAAAGTCTGACATGCGTCAATTGATCAAAATCAAAGACTCCAAAAATCCATCAACATGGAGTTTCTTCATGTTTTCTTTCAAATATAATTTAAACAGAGATGTCACTTCATAAGTGATCTTTCAATCATTTGTCTTGCGACATTTTAGAAATAGTGTTTATGGATGTGATTTCTCCAACAAGACTTGTAAAAGTTCATCCATCCTTTATGGAATATGGTAATTATTTGAATAGCCATTGTTCTCATAATACTGGAACAAAATAACAATTATTTAAACAAATAATGAAAGCTTGGTTTGATGACAACGAAAAACACAATAAGACTTTATTTGTTTTCGATGAACATCATCACTCATTCTCTTGCTAGTTACTTAGGCCATTGTAGTTCATGAATTGTGTTGTCCTGTATGACACTTCATACCAACCAATTCGGTATCCAATACCTAAGAACCACATTGTTTAACAAGCAAGGAATACAACCATAACATGTATATCTTCTATATACCTAAGTTGGACATCTCCAACCTTTTATTTTCTGCCAAATATTTTATAGATTCTCTTTGAGCAATTCCTTTTCTTTTAAAAGAATCTATCAACATCAATAGTGGTGTCATCAACATGACACATGGTACAAAGCGTATATAGTCAAATACTAATACCTTTGGTCTTGCACTTTGAAGTGGATCACCATCATCAAATGTTTGGTGTTCTTTCAAAAATTCATCCTTTAGTAATATATTAGTGTAGTAAACATTTTACTTACATCTTCTATTCATCCTTATCATGACAACTTTCATGATCAAGCTACTATAGCTTATAAGGAAGAATCACGAGTATAATATCAGTTCCCAAAACCTTTTTGGTAGATTCGGATGCCTACCATATCCATCCTTCACAAATTCTCATACAATATGAGAACATGTATTTTGCTAAATTATACTCTATCATAATGCAACCAAAAAACATTGTTTCAGATATCACAATATCTTTCACACATGATGGTTTCTGAAACAATTTTCAGCTCCAATATAATCTTGATATTAAAACAACTTTTTGATATCAATAATCATGGAGGCAAATTGGAATTCTTTACTCTTGATTTAATACTACTTATCAAACTTCATGGAGTAAATAGAGTTTGCTGAAAGTTTGCAATAGGACTTATAAACTTTAAATTGACAATTCAAAACAATACGATACTAGTTCGTAAAGTAAATATCCAGAATTCTATAGTTCTATTATCTCAAATAAAAACTAAGCCTAAGGTAGAAAACAAATGCCAATGACTACAACAAACTATGCAAATTCACTTTGATTTAATTTATGACAAATTGTGTTCGACTAATCCAAATTACTAATGAACTCCCACTCAAAAACGACATCCCTCGTGTCTTTTTGGTGATTACATGAACCAAATCCACTACACCAAGTCCGATCATCACGTGAGTTGATGTAGCTTCAAGGCGAGCCTCTATATGGGCATCATATAACCTATATGACTCAAGCTTAACCTTTCGGTCCATGTTCCGAGGCCATGTCTGTACATGCTAGGCTCGCAAGTAAGAACCTTAGTATCCGCGTGTGTAAAACAGTCTTACACCCGTTCCTATGAAAGCGTAGATTCGAGTACACCCGATCATGACGTGATGTCTCGAAACACGATCCATAAAACGGTGCATACTTAAGGAAGAACAAATTTATCTTGATATTTAAATGAGGGATCATCTTATAATGCTACCAAAAGCGCCAAACTAGCAGTATAAGATGCTAACATCTAATGTGTAAAGTGAGATGATATGGTCCATGCATTTGATCTCAATCACTTGCATCGTGGTATGATCTCTATCATTCCTTTGTGTGTAAGGCCAAGCTCTATGGAACTTACACGTTGAGTGTGTTGTAAGAGTATGTATCATATATCTACTTACAACAATACCATATCAAGACACTAGCCCAGCAACGATCTAAACTAGACGCCTCTAATTTATCAATTGCAAGTTTTACGTGGCTTAGGGCTTTCGGAGATAGAACCGTTCTCACCTACGAACATGAACCACAACGAGGATAACCAAGTTATTAGCAACTCGTTGTAAATTAGATATTGACTATAGTAGCAGAGACAGACACCCGCCAGCCACTTATGCAAAACAAGTTGCATGTAAGTCGTGGAACCGGTCTCATGTACGATGACATGTAAGGTTGGTCCGGGCCGCTTCATCCCACTATGCCACCAATATCCAAAATACATGGAAGATGTAATAACATGATCATCATCGCCCACATATAAACATATGTGTAATACCCGTGTAAAGCACCTATGCATAGATCAGGCTCTGATACCACTGTTGGGTCCGCAACATAGAAAATAAAAAATTTCCTATGATGTGAACTACACGCCAAGAACTATCTACTAGGTACAAAACAACGGGTGGACATACATCCAACGAGAACTTACCCTCGAAGACAACAAGTTTTGTTAACGAGTAGGAACTCGTGGTTGATGTAGTCGTACACTTGTCGATCTCAAGATCGTGAGGAAGTCTAGCAGGTCCGGCTCCAGCACATCCATCAGATCCAGCTCCAGCAGCACCAAGTCCATCACTGCAAAGCAGCGATGCATCCGTGATCGCACACACGTCCGGTAGCCCGACAACCTCCATCCCTCGCTCCAGCAAAGCAGCGGAAGCAGCAACTCCTTTCCAGATAAAGCCACCGGGAACATGTATCTCGCTAATCCGAGACCATGGGGGAATAATACTAGAGGGGGAGAGAGATCCTTCACAAGGAGGTGTGAGTGAGAAGTGAGGAGAGGGTGGCCTTTTATAGGAGGAGGGGGGGTGCCCCTCCTTCATGGCTGGCGCATGGAGGAAGTGCCTCTTCACCTCCTCCATTCGTGTGGTGGTAACCCCTCCACATTAAAATGCCTCTTCACATTCCCTTTTAAAGTCTCCACTTTAAATGCATTAAATTTCTCCAATTTTAATGCTCTCTCATTTAATAAAACTCTTTTATTATTTTTATTCAGAATTTTGTTAATTACTTTAATTAATAAACATTCACATAAAACCCCCTGCAACATTTCAATATTACATGCAGAACCAATTTCAGCAATTTCACCCGAAATAGTTTTGGTGTCTATTGAAATAATTCCAACGCTTTCTTAAATATTTGTCTGAAAATATTTGCTCCAAATGGTGCCGGTATCCCTTAAGTGTGTCACCCTACTGTTCGCGAATAATGCAGACATGATCGAGACCCCTTTCCGATCAATAATCAGCAGCGGGACCTAGAGATCCATACTGACTCCTACACATTCAACGATGACTTTTGTGATCGTGAGAACCTTTAACGCTAGTAACTAAATCCCTTTGTCTCGCGATATATTACATGTCCGAGATTCGATCATCGGTATCTCCATACCTAGTTTGATCTCGTTTCCGACATGCACTCTTTTCTTGTTCCCGTGATATAACATTCTAGTGATCACATCACTTGCTTCCAAGCTATCTTAATGTGATATCACCGAGAGGGCCCAGAGTATATCTATCCATCATCGGGATTGACAAATTCCACTCTTGATCCATGAGCCTCAACATAACACCTTCGTAGCACTGAACCCATCTTTATAGTCACCCTGTTACGGTGTGACGTTTGATGTTATCAAGATACTCTTCCGGTGTTAGCAATTAACATGATCTCATGGTCTAGGAACCCTTTTTGTTTATTAAACACACATGTATTGACGTTTCTGATCAATACAATTATAGCATGCAAAATAAACATGTATCATAAACATGGAATAAGATAATAACCACTTTATTATTGCCTCTCGGGCATATTCCCTTCAAGTCGTGCACTACTTATAGGAATCCATGCACTTCTTACCGGAGTAGTTCGAGTGGCTTGCTGGTAGCACAGGGAGGCAGTGCACCGGTTGTAGATTGAGCAGTTCATGGAGTGCACTGCTCAGCATTTGCGATGTGCTAGTCCGTGCACTGCTTAGAGTAGAAGTTCGAGTGGCTTGCTCGTAGGACATAGAGGCAGTGCATAGCTTGTATCCCGAGCAGTGCGTGGCATGCAGTGCTGTGCATCAGGAGGCCATGCACTGCTTACAGGAGAAGTTTCAGTGGTTTGCTTGTAGGACAGGGAGGCAGTTCATTGTTTGTATGTTCAGCAGTGCACGGCGTGCAGTGCTGAGCATCTGCGCTTTGCTGGGCAGTGCATTTGTTACAGTAGGATTTCGAGTGGCTTGCTGGTAGCACAGGGCCGTAGTGGATTGTTTGTATCTTGGGCAATGCATGGAGTGTAGTGCTGGGCATCTGCGTTGTACTGAGTCGTGCACTGCTTACAGGATTCCATGCACTGCTTACCGGAGTAGTTCGAGTGGCTTGCTGGTAGCACAGGGAGGCAGTGCACCAGTTGAAGATTGAGCAGTTCATGGAGTGCACTGCTCAGCATTTGCGTTGTGCTAGTCCCTCACTGCTTAGAGTGGAAGTTCGAGTGGCTTGCACGTAGGACATAGAGGCAGTGCATAGCTTGTATCCCGAGCAGTGCTGTGCATCAGGAGGCCATGCACTGCTTACAAGAGAAGTTCGAGTGGTTTGCTTGTAGGACAGGGAGGTAGTTCATTGTTTGTATGTTCAGCAGTGCACGGAGTGCAGTGCTGAGCATCTGCGCTTTGCTGGGCAGTGCATTGGTTACAGTAGGATTTCGAGTGGCTTGCTGGTAGAACAGGGCCGCAGTGGATTGTTTGTATCTTGGGCAGTGCATGGCGTGTAGTGCTGGGCATCTGCGTTGTACTGAGTCGTGCACTGCTTACAGGATTCCATGCACTGCTTACCGGAGTAGTTCGAGTGGCTTGCTGGTAGCACATGGAGGCAGTGCACCGGTTGAAGATTGAGCAGTTCATGGAGTGCACTGCTCAGCATTTGCGTTGTGCTAGTCCCTCACTTCTTAGAGTAGAAGTTCGAGTGGCTTGCACGTGGGACATAGAGGTAGTGCATAGCTTGTATCCTGAGCAGTGTGTGGCGTGCAGTGTTGTGCATTAGGAGGCCATGCATTGCTTACTGGAGGAGTTCGAGTGGTTTGCTTGTAGGACAGGGAGGTAGTTCATTGTTTGTATGTTCAGCAGTGCACGGAGTGCAGTGCTGAGCATCTGCGCTTTGTTGGGCAGTGCACTGCTTACAGTAGGATTTCGAGTGGCTTGCTAGTAGCACAGGGCTGCAGTGGATTGTTTGTATCTTGGGCAGTGCATGGCGTGTAGTGATGGGCATTTGCGTTGTACTGAGTCGTGCACTGCTTACTGGAGTCCATGCAGTGCTTACCGGAGTGGTTCGAGTGGCTTGCTGGTAGCACTGGGAGGCAGTGCACCGGTTGTAGATTGAGCAGTTCATGGAGTGCACTGCTGAGCATCTGCGTTGTGCTAGTCCGTGCACTGCTTAGAGTAGAAGTTCGAGTGGTTTGCTCGTAGGACATAGAGACAGTGCATAGCTTGTATCCCGAGCAATGCGTGGCATGCAGTGCTGTGCATCAGGAGGCCATGCACTGCTTACAGGAGAAGTTTGAGTGGTTTGCTTGTAGGACAGGGAGGCAGTTCATTGTTTGTATGTTCAGCAGTGCACGGCGTGCAGTGCTGAGCATCTGCGCTTTGCTGGGCAGTGCATTGGTTACAGTAGGATTTCGAGTGGCTTCCTGGTAGCACAGGGCCGCAGTGGATTGTTTGTATCTTGGGCAATGCATGGCGTGTAGTGCCAGGCAACTGCGTTGTACTGAGTCGTGCACTGCTTACAGGAGTCCATGCACTGCTTACCCGAGTAGTTTGAGTGGCTTGCTGGTAGCACAGGGAGGCAGTGCACCGGTTGTAGATTGAGCAGTTCATGGAGTGCACTGCTGACCATCTGCTCTGGGCTAGTCCGTGCACTGCTTCGAGTAGAAGTTAGAGTGGCTTGCTCGTAGGACATAGAGGCAATGTATAGCTTGTATCCCGAGCAGTGCCTGGCGTGTAGTGCTGTGCATCAGGAGGCCATGCACTGCTTACAGGAGGAGTTCGAGTGGCTTCCTTGTAGGACAGGGAGGCAGTTCATTGTTTATATGTTCAGTAGTGCACAACATGCAGTTCTAAGCATCTGCGCTTTGCTGGGCAGTGCACTGCTTACAGTAGGATTTCGACTGGCTTGCTGGTAGCACAGGGCGGCAGTGCATTATTTGTATCTTGAGCAGTGCATGGCATGTAGTGCTCGGCATCTGCGTTGTACTGAGGTATGCACTGCTTACAGGAGTCCATTCACTGCTTACCGGAGTAGTTCGAGTGGCTTGCTGGGAGCACAGGGAGGCAGTGCACCGGTTGTAGATTGAGCAGTTCATGGAGTGCACTGCTCAGCATTTGCGTTGTGCTAGTCCCTCACTGCTTAGAGTAGAAGTTTGAGTGGCTTGCACATAGGACATAAAGGCAGTGCATAGCTTGTATCCCGAGTAGTGCAAGGCGTGCAGTGCTGTGCATCAGGAGGCCATGCACTGCTTACAGGAGAAGTTCGTGTGGTTTGCTTGTAGGACAGGGAGGTAGTTCATTGTTTGTATGTTCAGCAGTGCACGGCGTGCAGTGCTGAGCATCTGCGCTTTGTTGGGCAGTGCACTGCTTACAGTAGGATTTCGAGTGGCTAGCTGGTACCACAGGGCCGTAGTGGATTGTTTTTATCTTGGGCAGTGCATGGCGTGCAGTGATGGGCATTTGCGTTGTACTGAGTCGTGCACTACTTACTCGAATCCATGCACTACTTACTGGAGTAGTTCGAGTGGCTTGCTAGTAGCATAGGGAGGCAGTGCACCGGTTGTAGATTGAGAAGTTCATGGAGTGCACTTCTCAGCATCAGCGATGTGCTAGTCCTTGCACTGCTTAGAGTAGAAGTTCGAGTGGCTTGCTCGTAGGACATAGAGGCAGTGCATAGATTGTATCCTGAGCAGTGCATGGCGTGCAGTGGTGTGCATCAGGAGGCCATGCACTGCTTACAGGAGGAGTTCGAGTGGCTTGCTTGTAGGACAGGGAGGCAGTTCATTGTTTGTATGTTCAGCAGTGCACGACGTGCAGTGCTGAGCATCTGCACTTTGCTAGGCAGTGCACTGCTTACAGTAGGATTTCGAGTGGCTTGCTAGTAGCACAGGGCCGCAGTGGATTGTTTGTATCTTGGGCAGTGCATGGCGTGTAGTGCTAGGCATCTACGTTGTACTGAGTCGTGCACTGCTTATAGGAGTCCATGCATTGCTTACCGGAATGGTTCGAGTGGCTTGCTGGTAGCACTAGAAGGCAGTGCACCGGTTGTAGATTGAGAAGTTCATGGAGTGCCCTGCTCAGCATCTGCGATGTGCTAGTCCGTGCACTGCTTAGAGTAGAAGTTCGAGTGGCTTGCTCGTAGGAAATAGAGGCAATGCATAGCTTGTATCCCGAGCGGTGTGTGGCGTGCAGTGATGTGCATCAGGAGGCCATGCACTGCTTACAGGAGGAGTTCGAGTGGCTTGCTTGTAGGACAGGGAGGCAGTTCATTGTTTGTATGTTCAGAAGTGCACAACATGCAGTGCTAAGCATCTGCGCTTTGCTGGGCAGTGCACTGCTTACAGTAGGATTTCGAGTGGCTTGCTGGTAGCACAGGGCGGCAGTGCATTATTTGTATCTTCAGCAGTGCATGGCGTGTAGTGCTCGGCATCTGCGTTGTACTGAGGTGTGCACTGCTTACAGGAGTCCATGCACTGCTTGCCGGAGTAGTTCGAGTGGCTTCTTGGTAGCACAGGGAGTGCACCAGTTGTAGATTGAGCAGTTCATGGAGTGCACTGCTCAATATTTGTGTTGTGCTAGTCCCTTACTGCTTAGAGTAGAAGTTCTAGTGGCTTGCATGTAGGACATAGAGGCAGTGCATAGCTTGTATCCCGAGCAGTGCATGGCGTGCATTGCTGTGCATCAGGAGGCCACGCACTTCTTACAGGAGAAGTTCGAATGGTTTGCTTGTAGGACAGGGATGTAGTTCATTGTTTATATGTTCAGCAGTGCACGGCGTGCAGTGCTGAGCATCTGTGCTTTGTTGGGCAGTGCACTGCTTACAGTAGGATTTCAAGTGGCTAGCTGGTAGCATAGGGCCGTAGTGGATTGTTTGTATCTTGGGCAGTGCATGGTGTGTAGTGATGGGCATTTGCGTTGTACTGAGTCGTACACTGCTTACTGGAATCCATGCACTACGTACCAGAGTAGTTCGAGTGGCTTGCTGGTAGCATAGGGAGGAAGTGCACCGGTTGTAGATTGAGCAGTTCATGGAGTGCACTGCTCAGCATCTGCGTTGTGCTAGTCCTTGCACTGCTTAGAGTAGAAGTTCGAGTGGCTTGCTCGTAGGACATAGAGGCAGTGCATAGCTTGTATCCTGAGCAGTGCGTGGCGTGCTGTGGTGTGCATAAGAAGGCCATGCACTGCTTACAGGAGGAGTTCGAGTGGCTTGCTTGTAGGACAGGGAGGCAGTTCATTGTTTGTATGTTCAGGAGTGCATGACGTGCAGTGCTGAGCATCCGCACTTTGCTGGGCAGTGCACTGCTTACCGTAGGATTTCGAGTGGCTTGCTAGTAGCACAGGGCCGCAGTGGATTGTTTGTATCTTGGGCAGTGCATGGCGTGTAGTGCTAGGCATCAACGTTGTACTGAGTCGTGCACTGCTTACAGGAGTCCATGCATTGCTTACCGGAGTGGTTCGAGTGGCTTGCTGGTAGCACTGGGAGGCAGTGCACCGGTTGTAGATTGAGAAGTTCATGGAGTGCACTGCTCAGCATCTGCGATGTGCTAGTCCGTGCACTGCTTAGAGTAGAAGTTCGAGTGGCTTGCTCGTAGCACATAGAGGCAGTGGATAGCTTGTATCCCGAGCAGTGCGTGGCGTGTAGTGTTGTGCATTAGGAGGCCATGCACTGCTTAGAGGAGGAGTTCTAGTGGCTCTCTTGTAGGACAGGGAGGCAGTTCATTGTTTGTATGTTCAGCAGTGCACGGCGTGCAGTGCTGAGCATATGCGCTTTGCTAGGAAGTGCACTGCTTACAGTAGGATTTTGAGTGGCTTGCTGGTAGCACAGGGCCGCAGTGGATTGTTTGTATCTTGGGCAGTACATGGCGTGTAGTGCCAGGCAACTGCGTTGTACTGAGTCGTGCACTGCTTACAGGAGTCCATGCACTGCTTACCCGAGTAGTTCGAGTGGCTTGCTGGTAGCACAGGGAGGCAGTGCACCGGTTGTAGATTGAGCAGTTCATGGAGTGCACTGCTCAGGATTTGCGTTGTGCTAGTCCCTCACTGCTTAGAGTGGAAGTTCGAGTGGCTTGCACGTAGGACATAGAGGCAGTGCATAGCTTGTATCCCGATCAGTGCGTGGCGTGCAGTGCTGTGCATCAGGAGGCCATGCACTGCTTACAAGAGAAGTTCGAGTGGTTTGCTTGTAGGACAGGGAGGTAGTTCATTGTTTGTATGTTCAGCAGTGCACGGCGTGCAGTGCTGAGCATCTGCGCTTTGCTGGGCAGTGCATTGGTTACAGTAGGATTTCGAGTGGCTTGCTGGTAGAACAGGGCCGCAGTGGATTGTTTGTATCTTGGGCAGTGCATGGCGTGTAGTGCTGGGCATCTGCGTTGTACTGAGTCGTGCACTGCTTACAGGATTCCATGCACTGCTTACCGGAGTAGTTCGAGTGGCTTGCTGGTAGCACATGGAGGCAGTGCACCGGTTGAAGATTGAGCAGTTCATGGAGTGCACTGCTCAGCATTTGCGTTGTGCTAGTCCCTCACTTCTTAGAGTAGAAGTTCGAGTGGCTTGCACGTGGGACATAGAGGTAGTGCATAGCTTGTATCCTGAGCAGTGTGTGGCGTGCAGTGTTGTGCATTAGGAGGCCATGCATTGCTTACTGGAGGAGTTCGAGTGGTTTGCTTGTAGGACAGGGAGGTAGTTCATTGTTTGTATGTTCAGCAGTGCACGGAGTGCAGTGCTGAGCATCTGCGCTTTGTTGGGCAGTGCACTGCTTACAGTAGGATTTCGAGTGGCTTGCTAGTAGCACAGGGCTGCAGTGGATTGTTTGTATCTTGGGCAGTGCATGGCGTGTAGTGATGGGCATTTGCGTTGTACTGAGTCGTGCACTGCTTACTGGAGTCCATGCAGTGCTTACCGGAGTGGTTCGAGTGGCTTGCTGGTAGCACTGGGAGGCAGTGCACCGGTTGTAGATTGAGCAGTTCATGGAGTGCACTGCTCAGCATCTGCGTTGTGCTAGTCCGTGCACTGCTTAGAGTAGAAGTTCGAGTGGTTTGCTCGTAGGACATAGAGACAGTGCATAGCTTGTATCCCGAGCAATGCGTGGCATGGAGTGCTGTGCATCAGGAGGCCATGCACTGCTTACAGGAGAAGTTTGAGTGGTTTGCTTGTAGGACAGGGAGGCAGTTCATTGTTTGTATGTTCAGCAGTGCACGGCGTGCAGTGCTGAGCATCTGCGCTTTGCTGGGCAGTGCATTGGTTACAGTAGGATTTCGAGTGGCTTGCTGGTAGCACAGGGCCGCAGTGGATTGTTTGTATCTTGGGCAATGCATGGCGTGTAGTGCCAGGCAACTGCGTTGTACTGAGTCGTGCACTGCTTACAGGAGTCCATGCACTGCTTACCCGAGTAGTTTGAGTGGCTTGCTGGTAGCACAGGGAGGCAGTGCACCGGTTGTAGATTGAGCAGTTCATGGAGTGCACTGCTGACCATCTGCTCTGGGCTAGTCCGTGCACTGCTTCGAGTAGAAGTTAGAGTGGCTTGCTCGTAGGACATAGAGGCAATGTATAGCTTGTATCCCGAGCAGTGCCTGGCGTGTAGTGCTGTGCATCAGGAGGCCATGCACTACTTACAGGAGGAGTTCGAGTGGCTTCCTTGTAGGACAGGGAGGCAGTTCATTGTTTATATGTTCAGTAGTGCACAACATGCAGTTCTAAGCATCTGCGCTTTGCTGGGCAGTGCACTGCTTACAGTAGGATTTCGACTGGCTTGCTGGTAGCACAGGGCGGCAGTGCATTATTTGTATCTTGAGCAGTGCATGGCATGTAGTGCTCGGCATCTGCGTTGTACTGAGGTGTGCACTGCTTACAGGAGTCCATTCACTGCTTACCGGAGTAGTTCGAGTGGCTTGCTGGGAGCACAGGGAGGCAGTGCACCGGTTGTAGATTGAGCAGTTCATGGAGTGCACTGCTCAGCATTTGCGTTGTGCTAGTCCCTCACTGCTTAGAGTAGAAGTTTGAGTGGCTTGCACATAGGACATAAAGGCAGTGCATAGCTTGTATCCCGAGTAGTGCAAGGCGTGCAGTGCTGTGCATCAGGAGGCCATGCACTGCTTACAGGAGAAGTTCGTGTGGTTTGCTTGTAGGACAGGGAGGTAGTTCATTGTTTGTATGTTCAGCAGTGCACGGCGTGCAGTGCTGAGCATCTGCGCTTTGTTGGGCAGTGCACTGCTTACAGTAGGATTTCGAGTGGCTAGCTGGTACCACAGGGCCGTAGTGGATTGTTTTTATCTTGGGCAGTGCATGGCGTGCAGTGATGGGCATTTGCGTTGTACTGAGTCGTGCACTACTTACTCGAATCCATGCACTACTTACTGGAGTAGTTCGAGTGGCTTGCTAGTAGCATAGGGAGGCAGTGCACCGGTTGTAGATTGAGAAGTTCATGGAGTGCACTTCTCAGCATCAGCGATGTGCTAGTCCTTGCACTGCTTAGAGTAGAAGTTCGAGTGGCTTGCTCGTAGGACATAGAGGCAGTGCATAGATTGTATCCTGAGCAGTGCATGGCGTGCAGTGGTGTGCATCAGGAGGCCATGCACTGCTTACAGGAGGAGTTCGAGTGGCTTGCTTGTAGGACAGGGAGGCAGTTCATTGTTTGTATGTTCAGCAGTGCACGACGTGCAGTGCTGAGCATCTGCACTTTGCTAGGCAGTGCACTGCTTACAGTAGGATTTCGAGTGGCTTGCTAGTAGCACAGGGCCGCAGTGGATTGTTTGTATCTTGGGCAGTGCATGGCGTGTAGTGCTAGGCATCTACGTTGTACTGAGTCGTGCACTGCTTATAGGAGTCCATGCATTGCTTACCGGAATGGTTCGAGTGGCTTGCTGGTAGCACTAGAAGGCAGTGCACCGGTTGTAGATTGAGAAGTTCATGGAGTGCCCTGCTCAGCATCTGCGATGTGCTAGTCCGTGCACTGCTTAGAGTAGAAGTTCGAGTGGCTTGCTCGTAGGAAATAGAGGCAATGCATAGCTTGTATCCCGAGCGGTGTGTGGCGTGCAGTGATGTGCATCAGGAGGCCATGCACTGCTTACAGGAGGAGTTCGAGTGGCTTGCTTGTAGGACAGGGAGGCAGTTCATTGTTTGTATGTTCAGAAGTGCACAACATGCAGTGCTAAGCATCTGCGCTTTGCTGGGCAGTGCACTGCTTACAGTAGGATTTCGAGTGGCTTGCTGGTAGCACAGGGCGGCAGTGCATTATTTGTATCTTCAGCAGTGCATGGCGTGTAGTGCTCGGCATCTGCGTTGTACTGAGGTGTGCACTGCTTACAGGAGTCCATGCACTGCTTGCCGGAGTAGTTCGAGTGGCTTCTTGGTAGCACAGGGAGTGCACCAGTTGTAGATTGAGCAGTTCATGGAGTGCACTGCTCAGCATTTGTGTTGTGCTAGTCCCTTACTACTTAGAGTAGAAGTTCTAGTGGCTTGCATGTAGGACATAGAGGCAGTGCATAGCTTGTATCCCGAGCAGTGCATGGCGTGCATTGCTGTGCATCAGGAGGCCACGCACTTCTTACAGGAGAAGTTCGAATGGTTTGCTTGTAGGACAGGGATGTAGTTCATTGTTTATATGTTCAGCAGTGCACGGCGTGCAGTGCTGAGCATCTGTGCTTTGTTGGGCAGTGCACTGCTTACAGTAGGATTTCAAGTGGCTAGCTGGTAGCATAGGGCCGTAGTGGATTGTTTGTATCTTGGGCAGTGCATGGTGTGTAGTGATGGGCATTTGCGTTGTACTGAGTCGTACACTGCTTACTCGAATCCATGCACTACGTACCAGAGTAGTTCGAGTGGCTTGCTGGTAGCATAGGGAGGAAGTGCACCGGTTGTAGATTGAGCAGTTCATGGAGTGCACTGCTCAGCATCTGCGTTGTGCTAGTCCTTGCACTGCTTAGAGTAGAAGTTCGAGTGGCTTGCTCGTAGGACATAGAGGCAGTGCATAGCTTGTATCCTGAGCAGTGCGTGGCGTGCTGTGGTGTGCATAAGAAGGCCATGCACTGCTTACAGGAGGAGTTCGAGTGGCTTGCTTGTAGGACAGGGAGGCAGTTCATTGTTTGTATGTTCAGGAGTGCATGACGTGCAGTGCTGAGCATCCGCACTTTGCTGGGCAGTGCACTGCTTACCGTAGGATTTCGAGTGGCTTGCTAGTAGCACAGGGCCGCAGTGGATTGTTTGTATCTTGGGCAGTGCATGGCGTGTAGTGCTAGGCATCAACGTTGTACTGAGTCGTGCACTGCTTACAGGAGTCCATGCATTGCTTACCGGAGTGGTTCGAGTGGCTTGCTGGTAGCACTGGGAGGCAGTGCACCGGTTGTAGATTGAGAAGTTCATGGAGTGCACTGCTCAGCATCTGCGATGTGCTAGTCCGTGCACTGCTTAGAGTAGAAGTTCGAGTGGCTTGCTCGTAGCACATAGAGGCAGTGGATAGCTTGTATCCCGAGCAGTGCGTGGCGTGTAGTGTTGTGCATTAGGAGGCCATGCACTGCTTAGAGGAGGAGTTCTAGTGGCTCTCTTGTAGGACAGGGAGGCAGTTCATTGTTTGTATGTTCAGCAGTGCACGGCGTGCAGTGCTGAGCATATGCGCTTTGCTAGGAAGTGCACTGCTTACAGTAGGATTTTGAGTGGCTTGCTGGTAGCACAGGGCCGCAGTGGATTGTTTGTATCTTGGGCAGTACATGGCGTGTAGTGCCAGGCAACTGCGTTGTACTGAGTCGTGCACTGCTTACAGGAGTCCATGCACTGCTTACCCGAGTAGTTCGAGTGGCTTGCTGGTAGCACAGGGAGGCAGTGCACCGGTTGTAGATTGAGCAGTTCATGGAGTGCACTGCTCAGGATTTGCGTTGTGCTAGTCCCTCACTGCTTAGAGTGGAAGTTCGAGTGGCTTGCACGTAGGACATAGAGGCAGTGCATAGCTTGTATCCCGAGCAGTGCGTGGCGTGCAGTGCTGTGCATCAGGAGGCCATGCACTGCTTACAAGAGAAGTTCGAGTGGTTTGCTTGTAGGACAGGGAGGTAGTTCATTGTTTGTATGTTCAGCAGTGCACGGCGTGCAGTGCTGAGCATCTGCGCTTTGCTGGGCAGTGCATTGGTTACAGTAGGATTTCGAGTGGCTTGCTGGTAGAACAGGGCCGCAGTGGATTGTTTGTATCTTGGGCAGTGCATGGCGTGTAGTGCTGGGCATCTGCGTTGTACTGAGTCGTGCACTGCTTACAGGATTCCATGCACTGCTTACCGGAGTAGTTCGAGTGGCTTGCTGGTAGCACATGGAGGCAGTGCACCGGTTGAAGATTGAGCAGTTCATGGAGTGCACTGCTCAGCATTTGCGTTGTGCTAGTCCCTCACTTCTTAGAGTAGAAGTTCGAGTGGCTTGCACGTGGGACATAGAGGTAGTGCATAGCTTGTATCCTGAGCAGTGTGTGGCGTGCAGTGTTGTGCATTAGGAGGCCATGCATTGCTTACTGGAGGAGTTCGAGTGGTTTGCTTGTAGGACAGGGAGGTAGTTCATTGTTTGTATGTTCAGCAGTGCACGGAGTGCAGTGCTGAGCATCTGCGCTTTGTTGGGCAGTGCACTGCTTACAGTAGGATTTCGAGTGGCTTGCTAGTAGCACAGGGCTGCAGTGGATTGTTTGTATCTTGGGCAGTGCATGGCGTGTAGTGATGGGCATTTGCGTTGTACTGAGTCGTGCACTGCTTACTGGAGTCCATGCAGTGCTTACCGGAGTGGTTCGAGTGGCTTGCTGGTAGCACTGGGAGGCAGTGCACCGGTTGTAGATTGAGCAGTTCATGGAGTGCACTGCTCAGCATCTGCGTTGTGCTAGTCCGTGCACTGCTTAGAGTAGAAGTTCGAGTGGTTTGCTCGTAGGACATAGAGACAGTGCATAGCTTGTATCCCGAGCAATGCGTGGCATGCAGTGCTGTGCATCAGGAGGCCATGCACTGCTTACAGGAGAAGTTTGAGTGGTTTGCTTGTAGGACAGGGAGGCAGTTCATTGTTTGTATGTTCAGCAGTGCACGGCGTGCAGTGCTGAGCATCTGCGCTTTGCTGGGCAGTGCATTGGTTACAGTAGGATTTCGAGTGGCTTGCTGGTAGCACAGGGCCGCAGTGGATTGTTTGTATCTTGGGCAATGCATGGCGTGTAGTGCTAGGCAACTGCGTTGTACTGAGTCGTGCACTGCTTACAGGAGTCCATGCACTGCTTACCCGAGTAGTTTGAGTGGCTTGCTGGTAGCACAGGGAGGCAGTGCACCGGTTGTAGATTGAGCAGTTCATGGAGTGCACTGCTGACCATCTGCTCTGGGCTAGTCCGTGCACTGCTTCGAGTAGAAGTTAGAGTGGCTTGCTCGTAGGACATAGAGGCAATGTATAGCTTGTATCCCGAGCAGTGCCTGGCGTGTAGTGCTGTGCATCAGGAGGCCATGCACTACTTACAGGAGGAGTTCGAGTGGCTTCCTTGTAGGACAGGGAGGCAGTTCATTGTTTATATGTTCAGTAGTGCACAACATGCAGTTCTAAGCATCTGCGCTTTGCTGGGCAGTGCACTGCTTACAGTAGGATTTCGACTGGCTTGCTGGTAGCACAGGGCGGCAGTGCATTATTTGTATCTTGAGCAGTGCATGGCATGTAGTGCTCGGCATCTGCGTTGTACTGAGGTGTGCACTGCTTACAGGAGTCCATTCACTGCTTACCGGAGTAGTTCGAGTGGCTTGCTGGGAGCACAGGGAGGCAGTGCACCGGTTGTAGATTGAGCAGTTCATGGAGTGCACTGCTCAGCATTTGCGTTGTGCTAGTCCCTCACTGCTTAGAGTAGAAGTTTGAGTGGCTTGCACATAGGACATAAAGGCAGTGCATAGCTTGTATCCCGAGTAGTGCAAGGCGTGCAGTGCTGTGCATCAGGAGGCCATGCACTGCTTACAGGAGAAGTTCGTGTGGTTTGCTTGTAGGACAGGGAGGTAGTTCATTGTTTGTATGTTCAGCAGTGCACGGCGTGCAGTGCTGAGCATCTGCGCTTTGTTGGGCAGTGCACTGCTTACAGTAGGATTTCGAGTGGCTAGCTGGTACCACAGGGCCGTAGTGGATTGTTTTTATCTTGGGCAGTGCATGGCGTGCAGTGATGGGCATTTGCGTTGTACTGAGTCGTGCACTACTTACTCGAATCCATGCACTACTTACTGGAGTAGTTCGAGTGGCTTGCTAGTAGCATAGGGAGGCAGTGCACCGGTTGTAGATTGAGAAGTTCATGGAGTGCACTTCTCAGCATCAGCGATGTGCTAGTCCTTGCACTGCTTAGAGTAGAAGTTCGAGTGGCTTGCTCGTAGGACATAGAGGCAGTGCATAGATTGTATCCTGAGCAGTGCATGGCGTGCAGTGGTGTGCATCAGGAGGCCATGCACTGCTTACAGGAGGAGTTCGAGTGGCTTGCTTGTAGGACAGGGAGGCAGTTCATTGTTTGTATGTTCAGCAGTGCACGACGTGCAGTGCTGAGCATCTGCACTTTGCTAGGCAGTGCACTGCTTACAGTAGGATTTCGAGTGGCTTGCTAGTAGCACAGGGCCGCAGTGGATTGTTTGTATCTTGGGCAGTGCATGGCGTGTAGTGCTAGGCATCTACGTTGTACTGAGTCGTGCACTGCTTATAGGAGTCCATGCATTGCTTACCGGAATGGTTCGAGTGGCTTGCTGGTAGCACTAGAAGGCAGTGCACCGGTTGTAGATTGAGAAGTTCATGGAGTGCCCTGCTCAGCATCTGCGATGTGCTAGTCCGTGCACTGCTTAGAGTAGAAGTTCGAGTGGCTTGCTCGTAGGAAATAGAGGCAATGCATAGCTTGTATCCCGAGCGGTGTGTGGCGTGCAGTGATGTGCATCAGGAGGCCATGCACTGCTTACAGGAGGAGTTCGAGTGGCTTGCTTGTAGGACAGGGAGGCAGTTCATTGTTTGTATGTTCAGAAGTGCACAACATGCAGTGCTAAGCATCTGCGCTTTGCTGGGCAGTGCACTGCTTACAGTAGGATTTCGAGTGGCTTGCTGGTAGCACAGGGCGGCAGTGCATTATTTGTATCTTCAGCAGTGCATGGCGTGTAGTGCTCGGCATCTGCGTTGTACTGAGGTGTGCACTGCTTACAGGAGTCCATGCACTGCTTGCCGGAGTAGTTCGAGTGGCTTCTTGGTAGCACAGGGAGTGCACCAGTTGTAGATTGAGCAGTTCATGGAGTGCACTGCTCAACATTTGTGTTGTGCTAGTCCCTTACTACTTAGAGTAGAAGTTCTAGTGGCTTGCATGTAGGACATAGAGGCAGTGCATAGCTTGTATCCCGAGCAGTGCATGGCGTGCATTGCTGTGCATCAGGAGGCCACGCACTTCTTACAGGAGAAGTTCGAATGGTTTGCTTGTAGGACAGGGATGTAGTTCATTGTTTATATGTTCAGCAGTGCACGGCGTGCAGTGCTGAGCATCTGTGCTTTGTTGGGCAGTGCACTGCTTACAGTAGGATTTCAAGTGGCTAGCTGGTAGCATAGGGCCGTAGTGGATTGTTTGTATCTTGGGCAGTGCATGGTGTGTAGTGATGGGCATTTGCGTTGTACTGAGTCGTACACTGCTTACTGGAATCCATGCACTACGTACCAGAGTAGTTCGAGTGGCTTGCTGGTAGCATAGGGAGGAAGTGCACCGGTTGTAGATTGAGAAGTTCATGGAGTGCACTGCTCAGCATCTGCGTTGTGCTAGTCCTTGCACTGCTTAGAGTAGAAGTTCGAGTGGCTTCCTCGTAGGACATAGAGGCAGTGCATAGCTTGTATCCTGAGCAGTGCGTGGCGTGCTGTGGTGTGCATAAGAAGGCCATGCACTGCTTACAGGAGGAGTTCGAGTGGCTTGCTTGTAGGACAGGGAGGCAGTTCATTGTTTGTATGTTCAGGAGTGCATGACGTGCAGTGCTGAGCATCCGCACTTTGCTGGGCAGTGCACTGCTTACCGTAGGATTTCGAGTGGCTTGCTAGTAGCACAGGGCCGTAGTGGATTGTTTGTATCTTGGGCAGTGCATGGCGTGTAGTGCTAGGCATCAACGTTGTACTGAGTCGTGCACTGCTTACAGGAGTCCATGCATTGCTTACCGGAGTGGTTCGAGTGGCTTGCTGGTAGCACTGGGAGGCAGTGCACCGGTTGTAGATTGAGAAGTTCATGGAGTGCACTGCTCAGCATCTGCGATGTGCTAGTCCGTGCACTGCTTAGAGTAGAAGTTCGAGTGGCTTGCTCGTAGCACATAGAGGCAGTGGATAGCTTGTATCCCGAGCAGTGCGTGGCGTGTAGTGTTGTGCATTAGGAGGCCATGCACTGCTTAGAGGAGGAGTTCTAGTGGCTCTCTTGTAGGACAGGGAGGCAGTTCATTGTTTGTATGTTCAGCAGTGCACGGCGTGCAGTGCTGAGCATATGCGCTTTGCTAGGAAGTGCACTGCTTACAGTAGGATTTTGAGTGGCTTGCTGGTAGCACAGGGCCGCAGTGGATTGTTTGTATCTTGGGCAGTACATGGCGTGTAGTGCCAGGCAACTGCGTTGTACTGAGTCGTGCACTGCTTACAGGAGTCCATGCACTGCTTACCCGAGTAGTTCGAGTGGCTTGCTGGTAGCACAGGGAGGCAGTGCACCGGTTGTAGATTGAGCAGTTCATGGAGTGCACTGCTCAGGATCTGCGCTGGGCTAGTCCATGCACTGCTTAGAGTAGAAGTTAGAGTGGCTTGCTCGTAGGACATAGAGGCAATGCATAGCTTGTATCCCGAGCAGTGCGTGGACTGTAGTGCTGTGCATTAGGAGGCCATGCACTGCTTACAGGAGGAGTTCGAGTGGCTTGCTTGTAGGACAGGGAGGCAGTTCATTGTTTGTATGTTCAGTAGTGCGCAACATGCAGTGCTAAGCATCTGCGCTTTGCTGGGCAGTGCACTGCTTACAGTAGGATTTCGAGTGGCTTGCTGGTAGAACAGGGCCGCAGTGGATTGTTTGTATCTTGAGCAGTGCATGACGTGTAGTGCTCGGCATCTGCGTTGTACTGAGGCGTGCACTGCTTACAGTAGGATTTCGAGTGGCTTGCTGGTAGCACAGGGCGACAGCGCATTGTTTGTATATTGAGCACTACATGGCGTGTAGTGCTGGGCATCTGCGTTGTACTGAGTCGTGCACTACTTACAGGAGGCCATACACTGCTTACAGGAGTGCAGTGCATTGGTTGCAGATTGGGCAGTGTGTATAGTGCAGTGCTGATCATGTGCGCTTTGCTGGGTCTTGCACTGCTTATAGGATGAGATCGATTGGCTTGCTCGTAGCATAGGAGGCAGTGCATTTGTTGTAGCTTGAGCAGTGCATAGTATTCAATGTCCAAGATTCACATATGCAATATTTAGAAGATGATTAAAGTGTTCAACTTACTGAGTACATTCATTGACATTACAGTAGATTAAAGATGTTCAATTTACTAAACAACACGGGTACAATACACTTCAGCACTAGATTAAACAAGAAAAGATGACTATCTGAAGAGTGTTTTCCCAAGTTAACCACTAGATGACAATCTCAACAAAGTTGAGACCAAGGTGCTCCTACATATGCTCTACTTTAATGAGAAGTAGTGATGCCCATCCAACATCAGCAACAAATGTGAAGTCAGACCATCCTGTGGTGAAGCTGACACGTCCATTGTCCCTTTGTACAGTATATGTTCATGCAATATAATTCTCTTCTTCTCCTTCGAGATCATGTCCCTCCCTGTATAGATGTGCTATGCCCTGAGTTGGGTACCTGAAACCATCTACATCCTCAATTGGCATGAACTTCAATAAAGAAAAAAGTCAGTATTTTAACAAGCATCCTAAATTAACAAGTTCACTAAATTATATGTTTAATCTGAACATAAAATATTATTAAATATGTGGAAACTAACTAGTGCATTATGGTCATGGTTATCCATATTCATCATGTGTACCCAGAAATGTTTTTCATCTTTACTTTCAAAAAACTAATGTTTTGTGACATGAAGATCTTTGTAAATGCCAAACAGGATTGAAGCCATTTGCTACTCAGTTAGTGCATTTATGTCCGAGAAGATGGTCCTGTGCAGAATGCTTCTGATGGATGTAGGCACATCTCCCACCTCTAATGAATGAGTGGAAATACATGTTGAGTATTAAAGAATCTTATTATGATGAAACAGTAGTAGGACAAGGAAAAACTGTATGTGCAAATTATTTACAGTAAATAAGGGAAATACCAGTTGCTTCATGAATATTTTTCTCTTCACCATTAGAGTAAACAGTGACATGAAATAAGTTGGTCAAGTTCAAACCAACATCATCAAGTTGGTCGTCATCATATTCAAAATGCACTACATCTCCAAGTGCTATATCATAAACCCTCATCAGGGACTTCCAGTGTGGACCACAAATTTTTGTCCTAACATTAGACTTCTTGAGGAACAAATCAAAATTCCTTAATGCTTCACTATTTGCAACCATCCAATTATTTTTAGTGAAATCATGCAGTCTTTCCCTAAATGAGCATGGCACTACCTGAAGGTAAACAACATGGTTCAGTTCATGTGACAACAAGACAGTAAATGAAACATTACATAAAATGAAAATTTCGAACTTTTTGAATAAAACCTTAGAAAACCTTCTCCTAAATATGTAAAAACTTACCACACCATTGATAGGAAAACCTTGAACAATGTTAACCTGGAAGATGGTTGCTCTCCTCTGTGCCCTACCACAATTGTTGGAAGGTTGGCCGCACACTATACAGTCCATTCCAAGAAACACATGATAAAATTAATAATGCATTTAAGGAGTGAACCGTGCACTAACTCCTAATCTATAAAGTGTCAAACAGATCATTTATCAGGCATAAATTACACCATAGTATTACGGGGATAAGATGATAGGAAGGATACATAAAGGATTACGAGGAAACTAAAAAAATAATTGGAAGTGTGATGCAAAACTCATCGTCGATTTGCACTAAGACAATGGAATGGAGATTAAAATAAAAGAACAAAGCTTCTTGAAATGAAGAAACAAATAAGGATTAGAACTCAAACCAATAAAGAAAAGGAAAGGGATATGGAATTATAGGAGAAAACTCGATCGGGAAGGGACGAATATTTCTGAGAAACTGCTCTGCTCCGAGGAACTGTTCTCGGGAACTGTTCTCGGGAAGTGCTCTAGACGTGCGTAGTGGGAGAGCGGTGGAGAGAACTGAATAGGGTCCTTTCGGTTTCCCTGCATTTATAAATCAAGCAACTAAAACGGTTATGTGCTAACGCTTCGACGTGTTGTTCCCCCGCCCACTGTCTGAGGTATCCTATCGTTTACCATCTGAGACTGACAATCCCTCTGTCCCTATGCAACAAAATTGAAAGTGTGACAGACTAACAACAAATCTGAACTTGTAAATCCAGGCAGTTCATAGTTGACACTTTTGGCAGTGCATATTATGTTTTTTTATTTACGGGTAATTGAAATTTTATAGTTCATTTTACTCAAAGTAGTATACTTTTTATCAAATTTCTACATTGAGTACTGCACAGTTTATCTGTGTGCACTGCCATATTATTAGCTTGTTGATGTGCCCTAGTATTGTATTATGTTGAAGTGCTCTATTTTTACTGTAGTGTCATGCGTATTATTGTTCGCAACCTCGGTAAACTTAGCTTTCGATCCGCGTGTGATGTTTCATTCGCTGAATTGTTAATTGCGTTTATATTAGGCATAGTATTATAGCTTTGGTCAATCTTTGGTCTTGGATGATGTGTGGGGTGTGTTTTATTGTTGGTAGGTGAGACGACTGTTCAATGTGTATAAGTACATTATAAATTCAGACGTCGATGCTTAACATTTCGCATTTCAGTCCCAGTTCCTCTTCTACTAGACGGTTTGTTTTCCTCTAGACGGTTCTTTTTCCAGTTCTATTTTTAGTTCTTTCTGCCATGGATCAAATGAGGAAGCCTATGTCTAGAAAGCAGCAGACAACTGTTGGAAGCTGCTGAGCAGAGGAGACGAGGCTCGGAGGGCGCTCCCCTGCTGCCCACCATCATGGATTCCTTTGCCGAAGGTTCGTCGTCGTCTCGATGCAACCGTTGCAAGATCGACGAGTCCGGGTTAGTTTTGATTTTTTTATCTTTTCTTGTATTCATTTCTAAGTTTTCGGACTAGGTTTTTGAAACTCTTGTTGTGTCGTTGATGTTTGGAACTTACATATAGGGCTTACTCCTCTGGTGTTCATGGTTGCTCGCATTTGGCATCTACTCCGTCGCCGTCTGTTCCTGTGGTGTATCCGAGCGGGCTAATCAATGTGCGTGTATTTGTATGTTGGCTATTTTTTACTACGATCAGTTCTATTTACACTAAATCTTGTTGTTTTTTCTGTGAAAATATTAGGATTCATTGCCATTAGTTACGGGAGTTTCGGATGGCGGTAATCATGTTGATGCAGCATAGCAGAGGCTTCATAATGAACTTGCTGCAGAGAATGCTAAGGTATGAGAATGGTGTGTCAAGCTCTCCGAAAAGGAGGCAGAAAAGATGACTAATACTGTAGAGTATGACCGTCTTCGACACGAGATCTTTGGAATGCAGCATGTTGTTGAAGATGCTACTATGATGAAGTTGGAGCTGAACAAGTATAAAGCTGGCGCTACAGCCTGGGACTTAGAGCGGGATACTCTGACGATGGATATGGCTCAGCTACTAGCTGATAGATAGAAGCTTGATGAGCAATTGGCCGACATGATATCCAATCGTTTTGAAGACATTGATACAACAAAAAATGCACGTCTTGACAGGTTACATGCAATGCAATCTCTGAAGGACATTCTTGAGCACCGTCGTAACTGCACAGAGTGCATGGATGACATTCACAAAGAGGTCAAGGAGCTTGATAAGAAACTGTCCAAATAACTTGTGAAGCGTCTTCCATGTTTCAAATGCTAGCTAAATTTGGCCTATCATGTTGTAAGTGTTTGTAATGGTGTTTGTGAAGAGCACTTAATGAATGTGATGGAGCAAGATTGTATGTAATTTAGTAAGTACGTACGTGAAAGTGTCTGTCTGTCAGTGAATTTTTCTATTTGCACTGCTCTAACTCGCTACGGTGCACGGTGGTGTTCTTTCCGTGTGTGCTATACAGCTTATTTTTTCAGCCTTGACCAGACTGGTTGCACTGTCGTATTTACTCATGTACTCATGGTTCTATGGTAGTACAAGGATATCTATTTAGGCGGTTTTTGAAATGATCATCTAGAAGCAGTTTATACTTTGTTGAGTGCGCTGAAAATATAATTTTCACACATAGGGATGGAACAGTGTTTTTAGTGGTGCATTCACTACCCACGTAAATTTAGGTGCACTGCCTCGTACATACGTATATTCTGCCTTGTGCTGATTTTTGGCACTGCCTTCTTTACTTATGTATGCAATTTGTCCATGGTAGTGCAAGGATACCTACGTAAGCAGTTTGTTTAAAGACTACTTAGAGGAAGTTTATACTGGGTTGATTATTATCGTCATGTGGAAGTAGTTTATACTTGGTTCAGTGTGATGAAAATATATTTTTTACACATAGCTATGCAATTGTTTTTATCGCTGTATGTGTTTGTGATATGCACTGCTCCCATGGATGCCAGTTATTATTTGGTTCATTGTGATGAAATTATAATTTTTACACAGAGCTATGCAAGAGTGTATGCAGATGCACTGGCCCATAGATGCCGATACACTGCAAGTAGATATTGCACTACCAACTTAAAATCAGAAAACAAGTTATCTGTTACAGATTAACAAGCGTGTACTTACACCCACAGATATTGTTATTTTCTTTGCCTTTGTCTAGTTACATGCAACATGTGCATGCAATCAGGTTTGACGAAATCATGTACATGTTTCGAAATCTTCTTCTAATCACTTAATGTTATTGCAATTTGTGGAATCTCCATGTCTGGGCCCAACTCCCTAAGATATGCGGGTAGGTTCTTTAGTGCTTGGTTAGATCTGTGGAACAACATTGTGTACAGTTGTTCATCTTTGGTACTGGAGCTTGTGTCCTGATAAGTATTGTAAAGTCTTGTTAGTTTTCAAGTATATGTAATCAACATTTTTGAAAAAATTCTATCTAACTACTGCTTACACTTGACGTCTTTCCTTTTTCTATAATTTTGCCAGTGTATCTCTCCAGGTAATATAATGTCCACAGTCCATATGCGTCTTCATCTTGTTTTTTAGTTCTGACGTAGCATGCACTTTTGAATGATGCACTCCATCTTGGAAATGTGTCATCTTTGCAAATGCACTCTAGCACTTGTTCGAACCTGCTTAGCTGTATATTGAAACATTATAGTGACATTGTTAGATAAAAAGACTAGTAAGTTCTGATATGTTTTTTTAGAAATAACACTCTTACTCTAGTAAAAGTTTTCTAGTAATGTCTACATTTTGGTTGGAATCTTACCATAGTTTGTCCTATGTTACTATGGTAATCATGCATCTCTGTACTGTTATTGTATGCGAAGGAGTCTATGATCTCAACCTTTGTATTCCGAGCAGACCCATTTAAGACATAAACTGAAAAATGTTTCTTGCAATGAACCGGTAGTAGTATCTGTGTATGGAAGCAGATATAATACTCAAGTAAGTTTTAAACATGTGGTAATTTTTAGTTTTATGAGGTGTCTTAATACTGAATATAGAAATTTATGCTTATTTCTAAAATAACTCACTGTGCCTGCTTTTGTAAGGTCGTCTGTTCCTATGAGGTAATCAATTGTGCGTGCAATATCTTCAGGTTCTAATTTTTTGTTTTTGTCCATAAAGTCTAATACTGATGTTACCTGTGTGGGTAAGATTACCCTTTTACCTTCCTGGAAAATATATTTGAACTCCTCATTACTTCTCCATGTGTGGATTACGGCATCTAAAAATTCATTGTCTATCCATCCATTCTCTTTGAAACTGTCTGCTAGTTCATGTGCAGTATATGTCAGATTAAAATCTCTTGATTCATTGGATCTAGTTGTCTTGATAAAAACTCTCCTATTGTATTACAAAAAATAGGATTAGTTTTACGGGGGTGTTAGTTTAGATTAGATCAAAAAATATCTAGGCTAATTAAAAGTGATCTAGCTGTCTCAAGTTAAGCTTTACACTTACTCTCCCTAATCTGGTTTTGATGCATATTCAATTAGTTTTTGCCGTACTTTCCTTGCATTCTCTGTTTCTTTAAATTCTGCTGGAATGAAAACAAGTCTTTCTTCTAGATTTCAATTTTTCTATTCTTCCATGGAAACCTTGCACCTTTTTGGATTTCTTCTATATCTTTCTCTGAAGATCTCTTTCTCCTTAGTTTCTTTCAGTTGTATCGTTGATTTGTTTGACATCTTGTTTTTTTTCTCTGGAATTCCTAGCAATATTTCTCTCTTCAAGTCCTGGAAATCTCTTCTTGTGAATAGCTCTTGATATTCGGAATGGCCTGTAGATGCACCAAATTTGTAAATACTTGTGTTGCACTTGATAGTAACAATGTTATGAAACAACATACTATAGTATGAACAATACTAGTCAAAATACTGTGTAAAGGATTACCTAATATTCTATCATTTAATGTTTCGATGTTTCCGTTGAAGATGTCTGATGTCAGCATCGTCGCGAGAAGCATTTCCTTGTAACCCGGAATATGTTTTTTTATGAATTCCAAAACGTGATCTCTGGTGCAGTTCTCGATCATATAGAGCATGAAGAACCCACAGTCACATCTGCCTAACGTTTTTCATTTTAGTTGTTGTCAGATGGTTAAAAGTTGACAAAGATAAGTAGTTCAATGCAAGACTATATTTTATGTTATGTATGAACATTTACCCGTTATCTTGTAGAGGGATGTGTTCATATACTACCTCAAAATCATCCAGCGTTTGGACTTTTGTTTCTGTTGTTCCAAAACCTTCACTCCACAATGTCTTTATTTTCCTGATCAATATTGAGCATACTTTTTCAAGATTAATATCCCCTGGCGCTCTCAATGAATCATAAATTCTGAACTTCTTCTCCAAAATATCTACTGTCAATTTGAACAAGTGACCCATTAACCTGAAGTTCCCTTAGGAGGTCGCTCGAGAAAAGGAAACATTATCTGTATGAGCAATTATTTAAAATTTGTTAACATGTTTTTTCTATTTAAAAAATGAATATACAAGCTTGTATTTTCGTAGTATGGTGTTCTTCAAGTTGTCAAAAAATATACTATAATGAACATTATTGTTCTACTTACTAGTTCGTATTTGTCTAGACGGTCTGCTGCGTCTGGTTTAAACAAGTCCTCTACCCAACGCATACTTCTTTTATCGTCTTTCACTACTCTAATGTTAATAAGTTTTTGCTACAAAACAACCGTTAGTTTGTTTGCTCTTAATATATAAAACCTTTGTTTATTATTTACAATTGCTTTTCCTGTAGTACTTACAATTGCTCTATAATGAATAATTTTCTTCTTCGACTTGGTTCTCCTAAGTTGTTCTTCAAGATAGGTTAACACAAATTCACCTTCTGTATCGCCTAGCAGACCTTCGTTTCTGAAAGCACTTGATATGTAATACAGTGGCACCTTCATATTGGTTTTCTCGTCCTTCAAGATATACCGAGATCTGCAGAGTGGAGTAATTTTTATTATAACATAGTATGGTTTCGAAAATATATGCAAAGTGCAAAATAATAATTTTTAAAATCATCTCACTTTAATATAGCTATATCTTCTTTTGACAGTTTTTTGTCTGTGAACTTGCATATCAGGTTATACAATTTTGTCCAGTCTGATTGTATTTGCCTGCTGTCCTTGTTCGCTTGGTCTCCACTATCTGTATCTGTGGAAAGAAAAAATTGTTAGTGTGTGAAAAAATGAAGTGCAGAAAAATCTGTGCAATGACTAATGTTAGGCAGTGCATCAGAATGGTAGTTCGATGACAGTTCATTTACAGTAGTTGAGGCAGTTTACTAGTTCAACTGTCGTGTATGACAAGTGCAAATGGTAGACTAGGTAGTACTTGTAACCATAATCGTTCATACAAATCTCTTCATGGTCATTACAGCCAGATTTTTTGATATGTTTAGCAAGCTCTATTTTGCAAGTGTATCTTTAATTTATTTACACCAGTAGAAACATGGTATGTTTACAAATGAATCAAATTGTTCAACAAATTAAGTTTCATAGAGACCTTCTACTGTCAGATTGGTACTGACTGGTAGTAAATGTTCTGCTTTGTGTCCAACTTCACTGTCTTTAACTTTGATCTTCTGTTTTTCTTTATCTTCTGTCTGATGTTCCTCTTGTTTATCCTGTTCTTGCTTGTTCGCTATGTCAGATGAGCGTATGCTTGTTTCTGCTGCTGCTATTGCTGCTTCGTCAGAGGGGGTTTGGTTGTTTATATCTCCTCCTGTGCCCTCCTATAATCAGAAGTTTATATTAGTTCTTTCTTGAATTGTTATGAATGTTATAACCATCATCAGATTTTTCTTTTTGCTTTATATTATAGAAAATTGTCCCCTTTCTACTAAATGAGTGTCTACCTTTAGATATTTGTCTTTTGTTGTTGATGTTGCATGCTCCTGTCCTTCTACTGCAGTTTCATTATTGGTATCATCTGCATGATTGTCCAATCCATTTAGAATAAAAATACAACACAGTTAAACTAGGAGCAATCATTCTTATTATATCGTGCAATAACTTGCAACATGTATATAAATTACCTTTTTTAGCTTCGATCGTTGTGTCTTCTGTTTCTAACAGGTCCATTTTGACAGGTCCTCTTTTTGCTGTTAATCTAACTGCTATATCTTTCGCCGACTCCAGGTATAACTTAAGCTTATCCATTGAGTCTAGAATCTCAAGTCCTCCTCTGTTGACATCTTGTATGTAGTTACTGATGAGGCCTAATTCGTTGTTAGTTTCTAAATTTTGACATATGTTTTCTGGGTTGTCTGCAATCTGTCCAGGAGATCCATTGCTTGCTGCATCTTCTCAACATCTGTCATGAGACCTTCGATTGGATTTGGCTGGACAGAAGGTTCTTCAATTGGAATGTTTGAGTTGTCTCCGGCAAGAACTACTACATACTTGTTCTTCCGGTTCTCCTGTTCATTATCCACCACCGTATTTGAGGAACTTTTTTCTTTGTATGAAAACCTTTGTTGTAGTGCTGCAGCTCGGAACTAGTCTTAACCTTTTTCATGTGAAGAGGAAAATTTAGATATTTTTATGCTCAATCTTATTATGTTATGGAATTAAATCAGATATGCAATAAGGAAATACAAAGATACATATTACCAGTATGTGTACTTACATATTTCAATGCTCCGAATTCCTCAATGTTATGTTTCTGTCTATCCTTCTTCACAATGGACGACAATAATTCATTGTCAAGAACATGCAGTCGTGGTGTTTCAATCGTGTTGATTGAATTCTCACACCTTTTAGTGTCCAGATAGACTATTAAAGGCAGAATTGCGCATCCCTTAGCTCCTTTGGTATTTGTTTTTTTAATAGGACCCTTACCCTTTTTCTTGTTTCTGTTTTTCTTTTCTGCAAAAAAATTCTGATTTCCTCTCTTCAGTTCATCCACTACTACACGGCAGATATCCATTTTTTAAGCTTCTTGTAGTCTATATTGGGTATCATTCCAACCTCTCGGCCTATCCTTGCGTGTAGAGTGGGGCAGACAATACTCTTGAAAATGACCAGAAATATGCATTGCATTGTGAAAGGACTTGTGCCACCTTTCTTTATTTTCTTATACAAATCATTAAGTTGAACTTGTTTTGTCGCTGTTATTCCAAGTTCTTTCCTTAGCCATTTTAGAGCTTCTGTGTTACCATCCACTGATGGTAATGGAGCTGCGTTAGGTCCGTCAGGGAAGCCGAACACTAATTTCACAACTTCTGGTGTTATTTCAATGTCCACGCCAGCTCCAAGTTCCATTACCATTGTAACTCTATCAGTTTTCTCATATAACCACAAGATCATTGGCCGTGACAGGTTTAATGTTATTCTGTAATTAAACAGGTATCCCCACCCAACATTTGATAGCTCGGTTTTTTGATCTTCGCTAAGGACCTCTGTAAACAATTTGTTGAGCTCTTTGAGTGAACACCTTACTTTGTAGTTTGTGCATGTCCCCTTGTGTAACTTTTTGTCACCTATTGTCAAGGTTCCTTGAATCATATTCTTGCTCTGATCCTTGCGTTTGCGTTTTCTCCCAGCTTGCTGCATGTAAGATTTTATGATGTCAGTTCATGCTATTGATTTTCGAAAATGAAGGTCATATGGTTAATTTATTTATGTAAATCTTTACTAACATGATTATCCAATTCTCCTTCATTTTCTTCCATATCACCTGCAGTATCATCATCTTCTATTTCAGATTGTATTCCTTCTAGAAAAATGTTGTAGTCTTCATCGTCGTTGTCATTGCTCTCATCCTCATCTGTGTTGTTCTCTTGCTCTTTCAGATGTCCTTTTTCTTCCTTTGATATTCCAGATGCTCTCCTCTTTTTTTCCTGAGGGTTATCTTGCTCTTCTGGTACTATTGCTTTCCTCGTCTTCAATCTTCTTGTACTGGACTGTAAATCTACTATGGTACTGCTGTCTGGACTGAACACTCAGTGGGATTGGGTCATCCTGGGGTATACTTTGTTCATTTTTTTCATCATGCACACTTTCTTCAGAGGTTGATGCAAGAGGTAGTTTCTTCTTAACTTTATCCAGGTTCAATTTCCTTTTTTTACTGCTTTCTTATTCTTTTTCTTCTCTTCCTCTTCTGCTAGTTGATCATCCACTTGCCATTCCTGTGTGGGTGTTTCTGTGCAGTGCACACTTTGTGATGGTGTTATTGATAGCTGGCTGGTGTGGACCTGACTGCTGTCCTAGTTATCTGTTTTGGGGCAATATTTTTCCTTACTACATGAAGAAGAAACACTAATAATATGTACTTTTACTTTGTTTTACAGCATTACCTTCGGTCAGCAATGACTTTTTTCGTCAGCATCCGTATTATCAGGTATGCTCTGCAAAGCAGTTGTATTAAATAAATGCTATTTCTATATTTATGTTAGTGAGGACTACTAGGACTTCTATTGTCCTCCATTTCACCTAATAATTAAATAATATTTTTCGCATAAGACAATTCTTAATAAGTGTGGCAGAAAATTACTAATTCTTTATGCCATCTTCTAATCCTTGGTAATTATTTTCACTGATTCGATGTTTTAATATATTTGTATCCTTTCTATATACGAATTCTATTTCCCTATTTTTCTCAGTAATTACTTACAAAAACAACTGTACATATGTAATCTCTAAACTGTTAGTCACATATGGTTTGTATGGCGATAAGGAACTGAAATGAATGGATTAAAAGTGGAGTTAGATAGTATGTACTATAAATTTTACTTTCTGTTAAAGATTTGTGAAGAACCTAGTGTTAAACCGGAATTATATGATTTTCATTGATATTAATTCGGCGTACCTGTTGTAGGTTCCTACGCTTACTCGTTTCTTGAATAAGAGGAAGCAGGGGCCTTCCACCATGCTCTCGCCTTCTACCGTTTACCCTTTTTGTGAATGTATCCTCTCTATCGAGATCGCCAGGGAGTTATGTTCCAAATAGGTGCAGGTTACTGAGGACGAACTTGCTACCGTCGGAGGATTGTTTGGTGTGGGCGGTGGTGGGTTGGATTTGAAGGGTTGGACTAGATTCCGTTGGGGTGGGTCGGCGGGGGCGGGGTGATCTAGGGTGGTTGCTGTTGGCAGAGCGTGGGGTGTGCTGCTGGTGTTGGGGGTGTGGGAAGGTGGTTGTTTTCACGGTTGCCGGCGTTGGGCGGTTTGTTCCTGGTCGACGGCGATGACGGTAGCAGAATGAGTATGTTTTCCGCAGGTTTTGTTTCTTCGGACTACCTTTCTATGGGTTGGATACTAGAGGGAACACTAAATCGTGTATGGGATGGTATTTTTGGTTGCTCTGCCTTGTCTAGAAGCAATGCACTGCCTTGTGTCTGCTTAATTTTGACGCCTCGGGTGATCGTGAGTGATCTGCCGTAATTTTATTTGACTAACTGCCTTATTAGATTTCATTGATGCACTGCAGCAGCTGTATCTAGGTTGTACGGAGTGTACTGCCTAAGTTGTAATTCATGCACTGTTTTCTTATTGACCAATATATGTTTACTTCTCTTTTCTTGCACACAGTTTGTATTTGATGTAAGTCCTATTTACTTTAGTTTTGGGGGAGTGACATTGTATTCTCTTGGTCGGGTGCACTACCTAAGTTGTACGGGTGCACTGCCTAAGTCATATTTACTTTAATTCTGCCATTTGTACTGCGTAGGTTTTAAAGGGTGCACTGCCTAATTTATGCGTAGTTTTGTGTTAACTGCTTCTAGGTTGGCGTGAGCACTGCCATAGCCGGTAATGTCAAAACTTGTGTTTTAATAAGTTTTACACTGCCGGTCATACAGTTTATGTATTGCCCTGTTAATTTTTTTGACTGTTTTTTCGGCTTTCGAGTTCTCCGGTTTTGATGCACTGCACAAGTTCTGCCATTTGCACTGCCTAGGTTTTAAAGGTGCACTACCTAATTTGTGCGCAGTTTTGTATTAACTGCTTCTAGGTTGGAATAAGCACTGCCGTAGCCGGTAAGGTCAGAATGTGTGTTTAGATAAGTTTTGCACTATCGGTCATATAGTTTATATACTTTTTAAAGGTGCACTACCTAATTTGCGCGCAGTTTGTGTTAACTGCTTCTAGGTTGGAATAAGCACTACCGTAGCCGGTAAGGTCAGAATGTGTGTTTAGATAAGTTTTGCACTGCCGGTCATATAGTTTATATACTGCCTAAGTTGTAATTCTTGCACTATTTTCTTATTGACCAATATATGTTTACTTCTCTTTTCTTGCACACAGTTTGTATTTGATGTAAGTCCTATTTACTTTAGTGTTGGGGGAGTGACATTGTGTTCTCTTGGTCGGGTGCACTACCTAAGTTGTACGGGTGCACTGCCTAAGTCATATTTACTTTAGTTCTGCCATTTGTACTGCGTAGGTTTTAAAGGGTGCACTGCCTAATTTATGCGTAGTTTTGTGTTAACTGCTTCTAGGTTGGCGTAAGCACTACCATAGCCGGTAATGTCAAAACATGTGTTGTAATAAGTTTTGCACTGCTGGTCATACAGTTTATGTATTGCCCTGTTAATTTTTTTCACTGTGTTTTCGGCTTTTGAGTTCTCCGGTTTTGATGCACTACACAAGTTCTGCCATTTGCACTGCCTAGGTTTTAAAGGTGCACTACCTAATTTGTACGCAGTTTTGTGTTAACTGCTTCTAGGTTGGAATAAGCACTACCGTAGCCGGTAAGGTCAGAATGTGTGTTTAGATAAGTTTTGCACTATCGGTCATATAGTTTATATACTTTTTAAAGGTGCACTACCTAATTTGTGCGCAGTTTTGTGTTAACTGCTTCTAGGTTGGAATAAGCACTGCCGTAGCCGGTAAGGTCAGAATGTGTGTTTAGATAAGTTTTGCACTGTCGGTCATATAGTTTATATACTTCCCTAATAAGTTATTTTTTTTCACTACGTTTTCGGCTTTCGAATTCCCAAATTTCGATGTACTGCACAAGTTCTGCCATTTGCACTACCTAGGTTTTAAAGGGTGGACTGCCTAACGTATGCGCAGTTATGCACTGCTGATCATACGGTTTATGAGCTGCCTGAATATTTATTTATTTTTGTCTACTATGTTTTCTGGTTTCCGAGTTTTTATGCGTGGAGTCATACTGAATGATCTGCCTTAACTAGTAAATAAGCACTGCCATTGAGTGTTCGTGTATGCACTGCATTTTTACTTGTATTTGCATCTTTATTTATTTTTGTATTCTATATAGTTAAATGATGAGAATAGCCATCATAACCTACACAAACTAGAATATTGTATTTAAAATGGATATATGATTTGTTTTACTTGAATAAAATATTCAGAATGCACAGACTATATATAATTACACATTGTTCAAAGTATTACACACACTAAGCAGGGTTTCAAGCTTTTTAAAACGACATTGTCCGGAAAACATGAAACGCAAAATCAAATCCACATTTTATATGTGGTTATCAACTAAAATCACCAAACCGATATAATATCGTAGCCACGCTATGAAAGTCTTAACTGAATTCACATTTCCTTCTAGCCATCTTCTTGCTTGTCCGATCTGTCGAAATCTTCTTCTGGACTTATGCCGTATTGCTCCTTCTGCCATATCTTCTTGGTATCCTCTAATGGACCTGCTAGTTTATGTCATTTGTATGGTTTATAACCTCCATGACATCTGATGCAGAGCTTGTCATCCAAGATTGGTTTATCTAAACCGAGGAGATTCCTGATGAATGCTATCCTCTTGTACAACTCGTATGTGACATATCCATCTATTGCTGAGTAACACAGATTCTCTCCCATATGTCATGCATGTTTGAGTTATGGGCTAGTATCTTCATCTGAATGTATGACCTATCAATGAGTGTTGCTGCAAGATTGGACATGCCATCCCTGTGATTATCTCGTGGCACTGACCTGAATATATCATGTATGTCGACGTGGTACTCGTCAAGGATATCAAATTTCTCTTTCTACATCATCTTTATGTCTGTCCTCTTGTCCACACTAACGAACGTGATCAGTTTTCTTTAGAAAATCCCGTAGCCCCTGGCATTCCTTAGTGCTCCCGGCGTAATGATACGCTAGGACGTGCTCCCTCATGGTGAGTTGTACTACGGCGATGGTTTGTTGTTTGCCTCTCAGAGTGTATTCGAGGTCGAGTCCTATGTACCTGCTGCTGTCGTCCTGTCAAGTAAAATTTGATCATTTAGTAAGTAGCAGAATCTAGTGAAACATGTTTGATTCTTACGGCGTGAAGAATAGGAGTAGGGGAAAATGTAGGATCGCATTTTCCATGCCTACTCCAAGGCTCCGTTTGGCTACTTGGCTTTTGTGTAACGAAAATATTCTAAAACCATAATATATCAACGCCGTGCAATCAATACTACCGTTTGCATAAAAACATAGTATTTGTAAAAAAATAGGTCCAAACCTCTTTCTTGAAACGTGCAAAAAAACCTCAGTTTTTGCAATACCACAGTTTTGAAACTTTTGTGTTTTACTATGGCCAAACTCCCAAACTATTGAAAACTATAGTATTTTTACATACTACGTTATCTTCCAAATACTGAGACAAAACAGCATGTGCCAAACAGGAAAAAACATATGTATGGGGTTACATTAATTCGTATTACAAATAGTTTGCTTGATCATAGGAAAAAACAATGGATTCTGAAAAAGGATGTATGGGGTTAATGTTTGATTCGAATGAAAATTGGTTCAAAGTACTGGTTAGGAAAAGGTACTGCAAAATTTCTGCATAATTGGATTAGTACTAACCTCGTCAAGCCAATCTTCGTACATTGCGATTATTTTGTCGACAGTGGATTCCTTGTTGGTGTACACCATAGTAAGAACTGTCATTCCACGAGCAGGAATGTGATGAATCTCTGTTGTCTGAAGGCCGTCGTCCATGGGAGGAAGACGTCTAGTACCACAGCTTGAATCTGTTTGTTTCTGTAGTAGTAAACAAGGATGGATCTAATAAGAACAAGTATGTGATGGACTACAAAATAATATATAATTATGCGCTAGATATACACCTGGTTCTTCTGAGTTTCATCACTGCAAATGATGAACTGGTGCGCCGTTGTTGCAACTTACGCCTTTACCGCTTCCACGACTCCTCGTATCCTTATAACCAGCCGATCGTGCAAATCGTGCTAATAGATATAAAAAAGGCCCACTACGAAATTGTCCATACATGACCTCAAATCTTCGCAACCATGTAACTGTTTCTTATATACATTAAAGGCCCACTGATACAGTTCACAGGCCCATTGGTAGTTGCAGCATAGCACT
This sequence comes from Avena eriantha, assembly GCA_910589775.1. Lineage (NCBI taxonomy): Eukaryota > Viridiplantae > Streptophyta > Magnoliopsida > Poales > Poaceae > Avena > Avena eriantha. Next base: position 478,514,218 of record OU342743.1, on the reverse strand, counting down.
GCTTTTGTAAAGTATTATGCACTGCCTCATATTACATAAAAATACAAAAAACTAATTAAAAACACTACATTTTAGACCTTAAAGTACGTAACCACAGCTCTGCTTCTTAAACACACGCCTGTTATGCACAGGCCCATTTGATTTGGTAACAAACTTAAGGATCCGACAATTTGTCAGCCGATGGACTTTTAACTAAAACAGCCCCAACGTCAGACAAACAGCGCAAAGACTTCTTTGTTGCTTCCATACACTGTTGATGAGGAGATGGCAATTTTAAAGCAGGCAGCCCATGAAAAGGAGCACTGCCTTTTAACTACTGCATTTCAAACCTGCTATGCACTAGCTTGGTTTTAAGATCCGGATGTATATTAATAAAGGTCATGCACTGCCCTGTATGATGACTATGGACCGGATTTCTTCCGTGGTTACTGCTGAATTGATGGCATTTTGTGAAATTCAGATAAATTAATAGTCCATCCAAATCAGGAGATATTTTACAAGATTTGAATGACATTTAGGGATATATAAAGAAAAACCTAATATAAAGCTAGATCCTCTAATCGTCTTCGTCGCTGTATATGTGGATGACGTATAATGGACCTGCCTCGTCGTCGTTCGCCGCCACCGCTGGAGCCATAGCCGTTTGCGCTGTTGCTGCCACTGCCGCGCGTTGGTTCCTCCTCGCCTCTGCTCCCTGTCGAAACTGATTGGTCATCTCCAGAACTGCTATGCTGTTGGCCTCATGAACGGCGGCCCTATGCGCCGTATAGGCAGCGACCCTCTCACGGTTTCGGGCATCCTCCCTCCTCTTTTTCCCCTTTCCAATGAGTCGACCTCCTCCTTCTCCTTGTTGACCTCCCCCTTCTCCTTCTCCGGCGCCACTGGAGCAGAGATACTCTCGCTCTCCATGGAAGTGAGGAACGCGGTCTGTTCCTCGCGGTTCCTTGCATCCTCCAGCCTCTTCTTCTCCTTACCGAATGAGTCGAATTTTGTTGAGGTTGGCGGCAGCATCAGGTCATAGGATTGGTTGTGTCGGCGGAGGAAGAGGCGTATTCATGTACGTTCTTGTAGCTTCGCTCCTTCTCCGCACCGGCTACCACACCTTGAGCCATGACCGACTCCTGCGACGAAACCTCCTCTTTCTCTTCTTCGTCATCCGAGCTAGGCGGCGTTGGAAGTGGTATGCGAGCACCCGGAGGGAACTTGGCCCAACAGGTGGGTAGGCGGCAAGGCATTATGAAGCCGGTGGTAGGTATGTGAGATCGAATAGTTATCCCTGGTACTGATGCTGTTTAGAAGAGTGAAGAGGTGCCGGCACTATTTATAAGCCTGATAGGAGTACATCTCACATCAAATCCATAATGCCTCGCCGCTTGGATGCTGCGCTATCTTTAATAACGCTAACCAACCATTTTGAACACGTGCGCAAGCAGTGTAGTGACCGTGGAATGGACTACACCTACCATGCACACCAAGATACACTGCGTCTCTTTGCTATCCAGGAAGGCACTGCTATTGACATCTATATGCACTGCCTGTGTTGACTGCATGTCGTGTACTGCCCTGATAAGTTATGGTTGCACTGCCTGTGCGGTCTGTGCAGTGTTTTCTCCATCCGTGATGAACGTATGGTTGTGCAGAGCGTATGGTTGCACTGCATCCTTATGCTGGAATGCACTGAACCTGCCATGCAACCGCATATGTACTGCCTATGGAAATCTTGTGCACTACATCCGTAGGCATGAGTGAACCGCCCTTTCTTACAATATGCACTGCCCCTGTGGAGTGCATGTCGTGTTCTACAATATAGTGTTGTGCGGTATATGCACTGCCTATGTGGACTGCATGTCGTTTGCTACAAATAATTGCACACTTATACAGCTCACACCAAATCCATAATGCTTCGCCGCTTGGGCACTGCGCTATCTTTAATAACGCTGACCGACCGTTTTTAATGCGTGCGTAGGCAGTGCAGTGACCGTGAAATGGACTACACCTACCATGCACACCAAGATACACTGTGTCCGTTTGCTATCCAGGAAGACACTGCTATTGACATCTATATGCACTGCATGTGTTGACTACATGTCGTGTGCTGCCCTGATAAGTTATGGTTACACTGCCTGTGCGGTCTGTGCAGTGTGCTCTCCACCCGCGATGAACGTATGGTTGTGCAGAGCGTATGCACTGCATCCTTATGCTGGAATGCACTGAACCTGCCATGCAACCGCATATGTACTGCCTATGGAAATCTTGTGCACTACATCCGTAGGCATGAGTGAACCGCCCTTTCTTACAATATGCACTGCCCCTATGGAGTGCATGTCGTGTTCTACAATGTAGTGTTGTACGGTATATGCACTGCCTATGTGGACTGCATGTCGTGTGCTACAAATAATTGCACGCTTATATAGCTCACACCAAATCCATAATGCATCGCCGCTTGGGTGCTGCGCTGTCTTTAATAACACTGACCGACCGTTTTTAACGCGTGCGCAGGCAGTGCAGTGACCGTGGAATGGGCTACACCTACCATGCACACCAAGATACATTGCGTCTCTTTGCTATCTAGGAAGGCACCGCTATTGACATCTATATGCACTGCCTGTGTTGACAGCATGTTGTGTGCTGCCCTAATAAGTTATGGTTGCACTGCCTATGCAGTATGTGCAGTGTGTTATCCACCCGCGATGAACGTATGGTTGTGCAGACCGTATGCACTGCATACTTATGCTGGAATGCACTCAACCTGCCATGCAGCGGCATATGCACTGCCTGTGGAAATCTTGTGCACTGCATCCGTAGGCAGGAGTGAACCGCCCTTCCTTACAATATGCACTGCCCCTGTGGAGTGCATGTCGTGTTCTACAATATAGTGTTGTGCGGTATATGCACTGCCTATGTGGACTGCATGTCGTGTGCTACGAATAATTGCACGCTTATACAGCTCACACCAAATCCTTGGGTGTTGTGCTGTCTTTAATAACAATGACTGACCTTTTTTACCGCGTGCGCAGGCAGTGCAGTGACCGTAGAATGGACTACACCTACCATGCACACCAAGATACACTGCGTCTCTTCGCTATCCAAGAAGGCACTGCTATTGACATCTATATGCACTTCCTGTGTTGACTACATGTCGTGTGCTATCCTGATAAGTTATGGTTGCACTGCATGTGCGGTATGTGCAGTGTGTTCTCCACCCGCGATGAGCGTATGGTTGTGCAAAGCGTATGCACTTCATCCTTATGCTAGAATGCACTGAACCTGCCATGCAGCGGCATATGCACTGCTTGTGGAAATCTTGTGCATTGCACCCATAGGCAGGAGTGAACCGCCCTTCCTTACAATATGCACTGCCCCTATGGAGTGCATGTCGTGTTATACAATATAGTGTTGTGCAGTATATGCACTGCCTATGTGGACTGCATATCGTGTGCTACAAATAATGGCACGCTTATACAGATCACACGAAATCCATAATGCCTCGCCGCTTGGGTGTTGCGCTATCTTTAATAACGCGGACTGTCCGTTTTTAACGAGTGCACAGACAGTGCAGTGACCGTAGAATGGACTACACCTACCATGCACAACAAGATACACTGCGTCTCTTTGCTATCCAAGAAGGCACTTCTATTGACATCTATATGCACTGCCTGTGTTGACTGCATGTCTTGTGCTTCCCTGATAAGTTATGGTTGCACTGCATGTGCGGTCTGTGCAGTGTGTTCTCCACCCGCGATGAACGTATGGTTGTGCAAAGCGTATGCACTGCATCCTTATGCTGGAATGCACTGAACCTGCCATGCACTGCCTGTGGAAATCTTGTGCACTACATCCGTAGGCAGGAGTGAACCGCCCTTTCTTACAATATGCACTGCCCCTGTGGAGTGCATGTCGTGTTCTACAATATAGTGATGTGCGGTATATGCACTGCCTATGTGTACTGCATGTCGTGTGCTACAAATAATTGCACGCTTATACAGCTCACACCAAATCCATAATGCCTCGCCGCTTGGGTGCTACGCTATCTTTAATAACGCTGACCGGTCGTTTTTAACACGTGCGCTGGCAGTGCAGTGACCGTGGAATGGACTACACCTACCATGCACACCAAGACACACTACGTCTCTTCGCTATCCAGAAAAGCACTGCTATTGACATCTATATGCACTGCCTGTGTTGACAGGATGTCCTGTGCTGCCCTGATAAGTTATGGTGGCACTGCTTGTGCGGTTTGTGCAGTGTGTTCTCCACCCGCGATGAACGTATGGTTGTGCCGAGCGTATCCACTGCATCCTTATGCTGGAATGCACTGAACCTGTCATACAGCCGCATATGCACTGCCTGTGGAAATCTTGTGCACTGCATCCGTAGGCAGGAGTGAACCACCATTTCTTACAATATGCACTGCCTCTGTGGAGTGCCTGTCGTGTTCTACAATATAGTGATGTGCGGTATATGGACTTCCTATGTGGACTGCATGTCATGTGCTACAATATAGTGTTGTGCCAAGTGTGCAAGACTTTCGGCACGTGCGGTGGACACGGACACGTACTATTCATTTAGAACGGATGCACTGCCTGTGGAAATCTTGTGCACTGCTCTTTAAGTATTTGATATAGTGATGTGTGAATGACGTAAGATAACGTGCAACGACAGTGCACTCACCGTCGTATGTAATCGACTTTCGATGCAAACGGGCATATGCAAAATGTATCCACTTCATACATAGTACTGCCCGTATAGTTTAGATTGTACTACTGAGGGAGTTGTGCAATACAACGTGGTTTGGCAGTGTATCGCCTAGCATAAAGGTCATACACTTATAAATGTAGCATCAGGCGCGTGGTTGCCCTTCCCATCCCGACCTAGTCATCCCCAGCCGCCAGGACTAACAGAGAGAGCTCGCCTCCTATTCCCATCTCCCCTCCCTGTCAATTGCTCCCCTAGAAACCATCGGATCTGAAGGATTTCGCCGTTGTTTAGCTCCCCAATCTCCCTCTCAAGGTATGCTCAATTTATTCCCTCGTTTTTATCCAATAAATATTGCACATTTTAGTCTTGTTTGTTTCGAACCATAGTTCTAGATAAGATGTATTCTTATTTTTGGTCGATTCATATTATAAATTGTATAGATAATAAAAATCCGACAGCGTTTTAGATATTAAGTTTATTGTTCAATTTGTATATATATGGAGATATTTAGTTTTTTAGTTAGCATTCAATGTGATGATGCAATGAGGATACACTTTTAGGTTGATTATGCTTTTGTACTTTCATTTTCCTATTGATTAGTTACAATATGATTGTGAAATGAAGGGTTGGGGTGGTCTGATTTAGCCTTTTGGTATATGGAAAAAAATTATTTATTTGTGCTTCCTACTTGGCTCACTTACTCCGTCCCTAAAATTAATTTATGTTCATTCCAAATATGATGCCCTTTTTTATCTTAGCTAGCTTTATCATAAATTAACAAGTGCTTTTCATTTTTTTAGGACATGGCACTGTGTCAGGTTTGTTTCACAAACTGTAGTGATGAAACAAAATCAGCCTCGCTATTCCTTGTTTGTCTTGTACATGGTCGATTTGAGCGTTCATTGGTATGCATATAATTCTTGCCTTTTAAATTTATTGAATTTTCTTTCCATACAATTGTCATTTATTTAATTATTTTATTCAATTTAGACTATCCCATGCAATATAAGGAGAGAATTCAATAGAATAACAGGACAAAGCATTGAGTTTCAAGCTCTTGGGCGAATTTATGTTGTGGACGTGCGCAAAGAGCGAGCAATGACTCGCCTTGCAGGTTCTTCATGGAGAAGGTTTATTGCTGAAAACCAAATCGACTCTGGTGTGTATCTGGTATTTTCAATGGGAGCTCCTTGTCCAAGTATCACTGTTATGCATATGAACGATGAGGGGGATGAGGATGAGGATGATGAGACCGAGGATGACGAGTGTGATGACGAGGATGAGGGCAAAGAGGGTGAGTCTGATGAGGAGGATCGGGAGGATGAGGAGGAAGAAGGACCATTGGATATTACAATTGTTTCTCAGAGATGCAAGCTTACCAGGAGTGAAAAGTGATATCTTCTCCACATCATTCCTTTAAAAGAATTGTACGTTGGCCTAGCACTTGTTACTCGCTTGACCAGGACGCATGTTCGCCGTCATGATATGGTATGTTAGTAGTTATCATTATTTTCTACTTGCTTATTTTTTTATTGCTTGTTAGTTATTAGATTCTTAACTTATGCAACTTAATTAGAAACTACCTTCAAGAATGGTTTTTTCTCTTGAAATTGCAGAAGAAGGAGTGGCTGGAGTATGGCTTGGTGCAAATGGTGTCGTGAGCTTCATTTCATACAAGACAGGGAGTGATGGTCGAATTATCTTCAGCACCCCTGAGTGGAAGACCTTTGTTGAATGTCATCATGAATGTCTTGAAGTTGGGCAAGCAATTCTCATCACTGGCAGGACCACTTCAAACCAAAACATTAAGATGATGTTTGTCATTGACATCATCTTATATGATGACTGTAGTTCCTTCTGATTGTTTTTTAGTGCAGATGCAAGTTGTGTTGAACCGCTTGTTGTTATGAACCGCTTGATGTATGTTTTGAACTGCTTGTTATGTGGTAATGCATTTCGTTATTTCTATTGATTTTGTTTGATGTGCTGTGAATATTCAACTGGATGCATCAGAATTCGTTTCAATTGTCAAATGTTCAAAATTTTAACTTGTTAATGGGATTTTACTTATTTATTTGCAATTAACTTGCCTGCCTTCGAGACTAAATTAGGAATGTACATATGAAATACAAGTATACATTCATATGCTGTAATTACAAACATTACAGAATAATGATAAAAAATAGTTTAATTTATACACACACACACATTAATTACATTGTACTCCTAATATAATATACTAGATCATAACCACTTTTGTGTAACTGAATTAACGAACTGAATTAAAAGATTGCTAGCAGACCGTACTCACATAATCACAGTCTTTAGCTAAATTCAGTCTTCTTCCTCGTCGTCTCTCTTTGTCCACCATTCATCGTTCTTCATCCACCTGTCGATATTTGTTGCCAGACACATCATGTATCCGTCGTCCCACTTGTTATTGTTATCAGCTGATGGTCCTGCCTCCAAAAAATGTTTGTATGATTTATATCCTTTACCTCCTTTACACCCGGTGCACAACCTATCATTGAGAATTTGTCTTCCTAAACTGAGGCAGTAGCTATTGAATGTTATTCTCTAGTACAACTCGTATTTTACATACCCATCTTTTGCTGAGTAATGCAGATTCTGCATTGGCATTGGCTTCCACTCCCATTTGTTATGCATTTCTGAGTCACTTGTTGTTATCTTCATCTCAGTGTATGATTAATCAATGAGTACTGCTGCAATACTAGCCATGCGATACCTGTAATTGTCACCTTGGAATGTATTGAATATTCCATGTATGTCTACATGGTACTCTTGAGGGATGAAACACTTTTCTTTCATCAATATCTTTGAATCAGTCCTCTTGTCGACGCTAATGAAGGTGATCTGTTTTTCCTTGAAAAAATCACGGACTGCCTGGCATTTTTTCGTGGCCCTAGCGTAATGATAAACTAGGACGTGCTCTCTCATGGTGAGTTGTACAACGGCGATGGTTTTTTCATTTCCTTGAGCAGTATATTCAATGTCTAGTCCAACGTACCTGCTCCTATCCTGGTGTCAAATGAAATGTGATTATTAGTACCAAAGTCTGGTGAAATGAACACTAGAAAGATACAGTTTAGAACTTGTATTATTGATTCTTATGAAATGAAAGACGTAGGAGTATTGATAATGTAGGAATGCATTTCCTATATCCACTCTAATCTTGTAGAGATTCATATGATACACAGTATATTTGTTTCTACCGTTGAAAAATTAAGGGATTCTGATAAAATATGTATGGGTTGAAGTTTTATTCGTATCTAAACTAGTAAAAATAAATTGTTAGGAAAAACTAGTTCAAATTAATATGGTAAACTATTTTATACGAATCAAACTACCTTGAATTCATTTGTGTTGTAGTCATGCATAATTCATATGACAATCATTTTAATAGAATCAGACGATAAGTTGGATGGATACAAACCTCTTCAAGCCAAGCCTCATACATGGAGAGGATTCTGTTCAACGTTGATTCCTCGTTAGTGTACTCCACAGTAAGAACCGTTGTTCCGTGAACAGTAATGGTATGAGTCTCTATGGTCTGAAGCACGTCGTCCATCATGTCTGGGACGAAGATGTCTGGTACCACGCCTTCAATCTGTGGTTCCTCGCTGTAGGGAACAATGATGAATCTATTAAGAACAAGTATGTGATGGAATAGAAAAGAAATAAATAATTCAACGCTCGAGAGGCACCTTTGTTCTTTTGAGTTTCGTCGGTGTTAATGATGAACTGCTGCGATCTTGTTTCAACTTGCCCCCTCCGCTTCCACAACTCCTCGTATCCTTATAACCAACCGATCGTGCAAATCGTGCTAGTAGTTATAAAAATTAAGACACACTATGAAATTGTCCATACGATACCTCAAGAGTTCACAACCTTAAAACTGCTGCTTCCATACAAGAAAGGCCCACAAATACAATTCATAGGCCCATTATTGTTTGTTTCATAGCACTGCTTCTCTAAAGGATTATGCATTGTTTATTTTGTTTTATCTTGATGTATTTTAATGCAGTTCATGTACTGCCAGCGATGTTAGTTATGTATTGCCCTGGTCCCTTGTTTATTTTTTAATTCCCTGATTCATCTGTTATATCGTGATTGCATAGATATACGAGTGGTCTATCTTATAGTCTGTTAGAATAATATGTAAATTATTTCAAAAAAAATATGTGAATGTTCTACTTTTTTTGTTAAATAAAAATATAGTAGATTGTTCTAGAGTTTCATGGCTATTGTGTCTAATGTTTTTATCTTATTTGCAAAACCGGTGTAATGGTATGTATGGTTGTAGTCAATTTATCCTTTTTATACCAGTAAATAACAAGTGATGCCATGATACAAAAAACTTTCCTCTATAACTTTATGATAAGTTGATAAGAATACAAAATCTTTTCTATAATTTCTTACATTTATTATGAGTGAATTTTTAATTCTGAGTCTGTCTGCTACAAAACAATATTTGTATCATGACCTGATCCCGCTGCTTCTCCTGCATAAAATAAAGAAACATTGATAGTAATCATTTTTTATAACATGTATGTAGAGCAAACTATTTGGGCAATCCTAATTGTAATGTTTTAAATATTATGAAATTTAAAACTTGCCTTGGCTCTTGAACTTGTCTAGTCAAATACCATTGTAGACGACCATGTCCTTTTCTAGGGATTTTTAAACTGCTTGTGCCTTCCTTTTTATTATTGCTTCTAGACCGATCACTATCGAGATCTTCATCTTGAACGGTGCTTTGTCTTGTTCTGACGGTTCTAATCACCGGACTTTCCATACTATTCCTTTTATGTACATTGAATTGTACTGAATTCATAGGACTGCTTCCTGTATGTACATTCCTCTCAACTAATGCTTGAGGTCTTTCGTGGCTTGACACGGATGTCTGCACTAGACTGCTCCTTGTAATCACTATTCTTTTTATTTGTACTGCACTTCCTCTTTGGATTCTTCATTGCTTCTACCATTCTGCAGCTTTGTTTTGTATGACCATAACTTGGAGAAACATTTCCATCATTTCCACTGAGGTTAGCATCTGTCTAAGGGATTTCATAGATATTCACAACATTTTGTGTGCGATATGGATGAGACTTTCTTTTCTGATGTCAGACTTTTGTCCATCAATCCCTCGTGTATAATTGCTTTCTTCTCTTGATTTTCATGGTGTTCCTAATGAACTTCTCCTCTGCTTCTGTGGTTTTGATATCATCTGCGTCACATGTATCAAGTGTTTTATTTTCACGACTTAACAAATATCATGTCCAATAATTTCCTATTTTCAAAGTCAGCAGCTATAAATTTCATATAATACTTACTCTATCTGAATTAGTTGAGTTGCTATCACTTGATGTTGCTGATGGACTTTGTTGATCCTTCTCTTTCCATACTCTTCTTCTTTTCTGTGGTGTCAAATTTTTCTTTACAGAAAGCAGACAAATGTTAGTCTTGCGTGGTTACAATCAGGTTCAAGATATGTTGTAATAGGTATCATTGTGTAAAATTAGCTTACTTCATCTGTACTAGTGTTGTCAACATAACTATGTCCATGTTTTGATTTAATTTTCTGGCTTGTATTTTTCTGAAAAATCTTCTTTTGGGTGGTGTCAGGTCGTCCTGAAGATTATTTGTTAAAATATTAGTTCGACTTAATGTATCGATTATTATTATTTTTTTACAAGAAAACTTACACAAGTAGCATTAGTCGTCTCGTAATCACTGCTTGAAGTTGGACGTTTCTCTATTGTAGTTTTTGATCTTACGCTTCTTCTGGATCATTCTGGCCTGCAAACAAAAGTTAATATATAGTTCAATAACCTCAATCTGCAATAGTAAAAACTACATAGAAATACTTTGTCGCTAGGTACGATACTTTGTAAAATACAACAAAAAATATTCATGTGTATATATATATATACCTCTCTCTCCTTAAGCCAGAATTCACATTTAGGTTTTGTGTGTCCTCTCTTTCCGCAGGTACCGCATTTTCTTTTCGTCTTCTCTGACCCTGGTTTTAGTCTCTATCGTTTTTTGCTACCCTTTGTTTTTATTATCGGGGGATCTCTCAACGTAGTACGAATTGTTTCATGTAAGTTATCGATGCCATCTACCATGCCCTTTGTGTTGCTTTGCTCATCCTGGTCTACTAAAGCATTCACTTTCTTCTCGATTTCATCGCTGCAATCTACCAGAACTCGGTAGGATTTGTCTATACTTCATGCTTTTGAGCAGATCTTAGCAAAACGAGTCAACTCAATCACATAACATATTGGACCTGCTACGTTGCTCTTGTTACCGTCAGGAAGACGGAAAACATAGTTGGATGGCTGATGTGGGTTGCATCTTTTCCATCTAGGGTTCACAAAACTTTCTGGCATCTTATGTACTTAACCAAGACGTACCACAACCCTGAGGACGTGACAACACTAGATTCCATACCTTGACATTTTTTTTGCAATTGCACAAGAAAATCTTATTCTCATTATCCACTTCAACTATAAAAACATTTATGTTGAAATCTGGATGTGTGACATGACTTCTTTTGGTCAGTTCGTATTTCATTCCTCTGTCAGTTGTTTCTTCCCTTGTTATTTTGAAAGCTGTGTTATCTGCTAGTTGCTTCTGAAACTTGATAAATATGTCTGTAGTGTAAATGTTTATTGCATCTGTCTCAAGTCCATATCTGCTCCAAGTTGGTGTTGTCTTCTCTAAAGTCCTGTTCCTTTTCTTGTCGAGCACACTCAAGCTTTTCTCCTGAATTGCCTCATATGAATCTAGGAATTTCAGTATTGTGTATGTGTGGTCGACATAGTCTTTCCACATGGAGTTGGTGCTCTCGCTTCTTGTAGTTGACAAGGAAAATGGGTAGAAGCAGTCCATGAAGTAGGCTGGCACCCAGTGATCTCTGATATCCCATAAATCCGGCAGATGCTTGTTGTTTGCAATTCCGTATTTTTCCAATACTTGCCTCCAACATTTTTCAAACTCTTCTACAGTGAATGAGTTCTTTATCACATGTCTTAGTTCTTCCGACAGGCCTTCATTTCTTGCCAAAATGCTAGCAAGCTTTTCTAGCATCTTTTTGATGATGTGCCACAGGCAGAACCTGTGGATTGTGTCAAGCAGTATATCCAGTTCATCAATTGCTTTCTTCATTGCTCTGCACTGGTCAGTGATTATGTACTTTGGTGCTTTACCACCCATTTCCAAGACAAAAGTTTTGAATAGCCACTTGAATGTTTCGGCTGACTCGTCCTGCAGGAGACCGATTCCAAACAAAATCGTGTTTCCATGGTTGTTCACGCCAATGATTGGTGCAAAAGGCATGTTGTATACGTTCGTCTGGAACGTTGTGTAGAATGACATGTATTCAACGTACAGTTCGTAGTTCATCCTGCACATTGCGTATGTCCAGAAGATGCTACGAACGGCGTTTGTGTGGTCAGTGTCGAATTTATATGAGAACCCAAGAACCTTTGATTGAAGACGGGTAAACCTCTTCAAGCATTCCTCTATATCTTTATTTCTGCCGTCTTTCTTGTCAGCATACTTAAGGTTTGACACGTCTTTGCCATCGAAAGCAACTCCTCTAGTTAGAAGTTTCATTCCACTATATATTTGCATCACTCTCCTCGGTGGAATCTTTCCAAGGTGTAGTATACGTATAAATTCCTTGTCTTGCTGTGTCATTGACTTGTGGCATTTTGAAAACCTGATGAGCCAATCTGTTGGGTGCAAAGGGTGATTATGGTCCAGTTTTACTATTTTGTACATCCATCCTTTTTCTATTTTCTTTACCACAATGGATACAGGGCAAGAACACCTGATAGTAGAATTCTTTTCCTTTCTTTTACAACTTTCTCACTTATTTGAGTCTGACCTTGTTTTGTGCAAACAAATGTCTGTTTAATCATTTCTCTTGTTTTCTTGGAGTTAAGGCTGGTGTGTTTTCTTATAGAAAAACCAGTTTTCCTTGCATACAATGAAAAGAATTGGAAAGTATTTTCCCTTGACTGAAATTCCATTCCTTCTTCCGGTGTCGTGGCATCACTAATTTCATCCACAGCTGGGTACTCATTCTTAAACATTCTGTCCATCTCTAACTCTTCTTCCGTAGGTTCTCCTGGATTAATCTCTTTTTCAGGAATAGTGTCATCGCACTAGGGCACAGACTGCTCATTGCTCATTGCTTCCGAGTTGGTGTTAGTGCATATAGTTTCTGCCGGTTCCTCTGAACAATTGACATTCTGATGACTTGTATTCTCTTCTCTTTGTGTGTTCATCATGCTGGTTGAATCTCTCTTGCCTGCATCAGAACAATTAGGTCTATCAATGCTTCCAGATTGTGACTCTACTTTACTTGTAGCGATGGTTGCTGGCTGCACTAGAAAAAAAATGTTGCTGACTGGTTCACTTGCAACACTCTACTCATCTGTAATCTATTCATGTGTGATCTTCTCTTCTGAATTTGTTATGCTACTCTCGTATACAGGATATATTGTCTTGCTTTCGATTTTTTTCTCATCGTTGCTCAGCACTCTCCTATCATGGCAATTTTGAACAATTATGCTTGTTTTGAGTACGTTCATTGTGATGATTGTTTTTGTTTTGTCTTCTGTAGAGCTACCAACATACCTTACTAAAGCTTCTCCTTCTGTGGCACTCATTGCCATTCTGACAGCTATTAGGTTGATGTTTGCGTGTGTCAGAACATTCTGTGTTGAAGTATTCGTGAGGATTCTCTGGCTTGCAGGAGCTGCTTGCACTGTATCTGATTTTTTCACGATGTACCTGAACTGAATGTTGGTTACTTCATCTGTGTCCTTTGATGTCCTTGTCTGTGTAGAAGATGTTGCAGTAGTACCACTGTTTTGTTGCATTGAGACCATCACATCAACTTGCACCTAACAAAACAGAAATAGAATAAAATAATTATTAGCAGTACCCATTAAAAATTATTTTCTTTTTTAAATTTTTTACTGATTGCAAGTGCAAACTCACCAAACTATTCTCATTACACTTTTCATCTTTCAATTTACAACTAGTCTTGACTGCGCTGTTGCCTTTCACTGAAACACCTGATTCATCTTGGCATCGTAGCTTTGTTATACCACTAGGGTCTCTGAAAATTACTTGTGAAGCAGACATTGTGATGTTAATTTTTTCCAGCTTTGGCTTCAAGTTTGCGCGTGCTGCGTTACATCTTCGTACAATTTCTGTTGACGCCACGAGAGCTATCGGTTTCTACTCACGCTCTTTATCCCACTTATCATGTAGTGCTCTAAGACGTCTCTGCCATGATATAATTAATATAGTAGCACCGTAATTATTCACGGTCAATCTTTTGATTTTTAAAGCATTTAAATAAAAAAATTCATATATTATTCTTAAAAGTATATATACCATCCTGAACTGACGTGCAACACGTTCTGTTACGCCTGAAGCTTGGAATTCGGACCTTTCGTCATCTCTATTTCAGCCAATATACGATCATTCAAATGAGATAATTTGGGTCCCTGTTGAATTTAACAATTTGGTGTAATGCAGCATATATGGCATTCTCTAGATTTAGTGAAAAAAATAACTAATAGATAAAAAATCAACACTCTGCTTGCGTATCTGTAACATCAACAATAATAATCTATCTGCAATATAACTTATATAAGTAGGCTTCGATGCAAAACAATCAGTTGAAATATGTATGCCGAAATATTTTAAAATTACTGTGGTATTATTTCCTCCTTTTACCTTTTTGGCAACAACCTTGCTGATTATATACATAATAATAAATAGTATTTGCCAGGAATAGCTGAATTATATTTAGAGCATAGTTTTATTGTACATCGACTGAACTTCTCAATGTATTGTATAATATCTTGCTATTAAGTACACAGAGTAATACATTACTTTGATAGAAAATGAACGAATTGGTGTAGCCTACAATTGAAGTGATCCACTGTGAAAACGTTTTTGTGATTACACATAGTGCTATCTGCTGCTCAAACTACATGCGTAGCAAATGGTCATGTAGTTTCGTATATAACTATTTCAGCTATATCAATTGTACTACACTATGATGGTTATTAAACTGTTTCCATCACTGTAGAAACTATGCTACGTGTTTTAAAACTAGTAAGTTATATCGCCGTTGAATCCCAAGATAAAAATCAGCTATGTTGTTGGCAAAAAAATTTCAAAAAATTGTTGCGTTGTCGCTACAATGTAGTTGCCGACCATGTCTACCATGTCTACCATGTAGAGACGAAGTACAAGCTGAATCCCCTCATCACATATATCCCTAGAATTTCAATCGTTTGAGCAGGTTCGATATCTGGTTACCTGATTTGTGGCGCCAGTGATGACGACGTCTCTCTCCATTGCCTTGCCTTGCTGAGATGGAAATATCTTACTGCTTGTTTTGAAGCGTGGTTGAAACTTTCCTTAGATCAACATGCAGGCGGCGGCGGCTGAGAAAGTTATGGGTTGTTCCAGCATTAGCTGGTTATAATAGTTTGAAGAAGATACATTTTCTAACCTTCCCTTCCTTCTTTAAACACCAACGACGGGTGGGAAGGTTTTATCTCCCGAAACAAGTTGTCTGACAGGTGGGTCATAATTCAGTACGAAAATGCATTGCCCTTTTTCCAAGAAGAACACTCCAGTATTGATAGCGACATATATGTGGGGTCTACTGTCTAACTAGTCCTTCGTCAGGGAGAGGAAGTACATTTGTGCTGGGTTTCGAGGCTCTGTTTATCCGTTTTGCGCTTCTCATATACAACCAGCAATGTGCATCGAGATGCACAACTCGTATACAACGGATGCACTGACCGTGAGTGCTTTGTGATACTGCTTTTATAATGCCATGGACAACGAGATGCAGTGCCCGTGAACTATATATGAAGTCCCTTACAAGTGCTTCATAATGCACTGATCATCAAATAAAAAATGAGTTGCCTATGTGATGTACGCATGGTGCAAGATAACAATCTTTGGCAGTGCACTCACCTTGCAATACACCCCACCAGTTTTGTGAAACTCCTTTCTAAGGAGTTCAAAGTAGCATTTATTATATGTTATAAATGAAAATACGGAATATTTTTGTATGTCATTAATGATTTATGTATTAAAAAAAGTACCATCTTAGCTTTGTGATACTGCTTTTATATGCAGATGCACTGCTCAAATACAAATCATGCACTGCTCGTTGAGTACTTCGTGATGTTGTCATTAAAATGCCATACACATGAGATGCACTATCCTAAAGATGTATATGAACTGCCTTAGAAATGCTTTGTAAACTGCTTTGCGCAAAGGTGCAATATAACATGCAAGGGCAGTGCACTTACCGTGCAATGTACCCCGCGTGCTATGCACACTCATATGCACTTCAGGTAAACAAAGTATGCACTGCCCACGGAGCGTTTCAGGATACTACTACAATAATGCGGTTAAAAACAGGTATCCACTGCCATTGGAATACGTATGAACTGCCTTCCAAATGCTTCGTAAAGTGCTGTATACATGGTGCAAGACAAGTTTCTATGGCAGTTTGACCGTGCAACGCAGGCCACCTGCTATGCACAGCGATATGCACTGCCGGTATACGTAGTATGCACTGCGTAACGTTATCTGTATTGACTTTAGACTTTTGATGCGTGTGGTATTGTTTCAATAACGAGGACCTTTTCGTTTTTCTTCTACTGTGCACTGCTCGGTTAAAGATAATATGAAATGGCAGTGCACTAGCCGTGCAATTCAATCCCACCTGCTATGTACACTGAGATGCACTGCTCGTTGATTGCATCGTCATACTGTCATTATAATGCCATGCACACGAGATACACTGCGTTGAAGCTCTGTATGCTCTGCCATAGAAATGCTTTGTAAACTGTTGTGCGCAAAGGTCCAAGATAACATGTGAGGGCAGGGCACTTACCGTGCAATGCACCCTGCATGCTACGCACACTCATATGCACTACAGGTAAACAAAGCATGCACTGCCCATAGAGAGCTTCAGGATACTACTACAATAATGCGGTTAAAAACAGGTATGCACTACCATTGGAATACATCTAAACTGCCTTCCAAATGCTTCGTAAAGTGTTGTACGCACGGTGCAAGACAAGTTTCTATGGCAGTTCAATGACCGTGCAATGCACCCCACCTGCTATGCATAGCGATGTGCACTGCCGGTGTACGTAGTATGCACTGCGTAATGTTATCTGTATCGATATAGACTTTTGACGAGTGGGGTATTGTTTCAATAACGAGGACCTTTTCGTTTTTCTCCTACTGTGCACTGCTCGGTGAAAGGTAATATGAAATGGCAGTGCACTAGCCGTGCAATTCAATCCCACCTGCTATGTACACTGAGATGCACTGCTCGTTGATTGCATCGTCATACTGTCATTATAATGCCATGCACACGAGATACACTGCGTTGAAGCTCTGTATGCTCTGCCATAGAAATGCTTTGTAAACTGTTGTGCGCAAAGGTCCAAGATAACATGCGAGGGCAGTGCACTTACCGTGCAATGCACCCTGCATGCTACGCACACTCATATGCACTGCAGGTAAACAAAGCATGCACTGCCCACGGAGCGCTTCAGGATACTACTACAATAATGCGGTTAAAAACAGGTATGCACTGTCATTGGAATACATATGAACTGCCTTCCAAATGCTTCGTAAAGTGCTGTACGCACGGTACAAGACAAGTTTCTATGGCAGTTCAATGACCGTACAACGTAGCCCACCTGCTATGCACAGCGATGTGCACCGCCGGTGTATGTAGTATGTACTGCGTACGTTATCTATATCGACGTAGACTTTTGACGCGTGGGGTATTGTTTCAATAACGAGAACCTTTTTGTTTTTCTCCTACTGTGCACTGCTCGGTGAAAGATAATATGAAATGGCAGTGCACTAGCCATGCAATTCAATCCCACCTGCTATGTACACCAGGATGCACTACTCGTTGATTGCATCGTCATACTGTCATTATAATGCCATGCACACGAGATGCACTACGCTAAAGCTCTATATGACCTGCCTTAGCAATGCTTTGTAAACTGCTGTGCGCAAAGGTCCAAGATAACATGCAAGGGCAGTGCACTTACCGTGCAAGGCACCCCGCATGCTACGCACACTCATATGCACTGCAGGTAAACAAAGCATGCACTGCCCACGGAGCGCTTCAGGATACTACTACAATAATGCGGTTAAAAACACGTATGCACTGCCATTGGAATACAGATGAACTGCCTTCCAAATGCTTCGCAAAGTGCTATACGCACAGTTCAAGACAAGTTTCTATTGCAGTTCAATGACCGTGCAATGCAACCCACCTACTATGCACAGCGATGTGCACTGCCGGTGTATGTAGTATGCACTTCGTAATGTTATCTATATCGACGCAGACTTTTGACACGTGGGGTATTGTTTCAATAACGAGGACCTTTTCGTTTTTCTCCTACTGTGAATTGCTTGGTGAAAGATAATATGAAATTGCAGTGCACTAGCCGTGCAATTCAATGCCACCTGCTATATACACTAAGATGCACTGCTCATTGATTGCATCGTCATATTGTCATTATAATGCCATGCACAAGAGATGCACTGCGCTGAAGCTCTGTATGATCTGCTTTAGAAATGCTTTGTAAACTGCTGTGCACAAAGGTCCAAGATAACATGCGAGGGCAGTGCACTTACCGTGCAATGGACCCCACATGCTACGCACACTCATATGCACTGGAGGTAAACAAAGCATGCACTGCCCACGGAGCGCTTCAGGATACTACTACAATAATGCGGTTAAAAACAGGTATGCACTGCCATTGGAATACGTATAAACTGCCTTCCAAATGCTTCATCAAGTGTTGTACGCACGGTGCAAGACAAGTTTCTATGACAGTTCAATGACCATGCAATGCACCCCACCTGCTATGCACAGCGATGTGCACTGCCGGTGTATGTAGTATGCACTGCGTAATGTTATCTGTATCGACGTAGATTTTTGACGCGTGGGGTATTGTTTCAATATCGAGGACCTTTTCGTTTTTCTCCTAGTGTGCACTGCTCGGTGAAAGATAATATGAAATGGCAATGCACTAGCCGTGCAATTCAATCCCACCTGCTATATACGCTGAGATGCACTGCTCATTGATTGCATCGTCATAATGGCATTATAATGCCATGCACGCGAGATGCACTGCACTGAAGCTCTGTATGATCTGCCTTAGAAATGCTTTGTAAACTGTTGTGCGCAAAGGTCCAAGATAAGATGCGAGGGCAGTGCACTTACCATGCAATGCACCCCGCATGCTACGCACACTCATATGCACTGCAGGTAAACAAAGCATGCATTGCCCACGGAGCGCTTCAGGATACTACTACAATAATGCGGTGAAAAACAGGTATGCACTGCCATTGCAATACGTATGAATTTCCTTCCAAATGCTTTGTAAAGTGTTGTACGCACGGTGCAAGACAAGTTTTTATGGCAGTTCAATGACCGTGCAATGCACCCCACCTTCTATGCACAGCGATGTGCACTGCCGGTGTACATAGTATGCACTGCATAATGTTATCTGTCTCGACGTAGTCTTTTGACGCTTGGGGTATTGTTTCAATAACGAGGACCTTTTCATATTTCTCCTACTGTGCACTGCTCGGTGAAAGATAATAAGGAATGGCAGTGCACTAGCCGTGCAATTCAATCCCACCTGCTATATACACTGAGATGCACTACTCGTTGATTGCATCGTCATACTTTCATTATAATGCGATGCACACCAGATGCACTGCGTTGAAGCTCTGTATGATCTGCCTTAGAAATGCTTTGTAAACTGTTGTGCACAAAGGTCCAAGATAACATGCGAGGGCAGTGCACTTACCGTGCAAAGCCCCCCGCATGCTATGCACACTCATATGCGCTGCAGGTAAAAAAAGCATGCTCTGCCCACGGAGCGCTTCACGATATTACTACAATAATGCGGTTAAAACAGGTATGCACTACCATTGGAATACATCTAAACTGCCTTCCAAATGCTTCGTAAAGTGTTGTACGCACGGTGCAAGACAAGTTTCTATGGCAGTTCAATGACCGTGCAATGCACCCCACCTGCTATGCATAGCGATGTGCACTGCCGGTGTACGTAGTATGCACTGCGTAATGTTATCTGTATCGATATAGACTTTTGACGAGTGGGGTATTGTTTCAATAACGAGGACCTTTTCGTTTTTCTCCTACTGTGCACTGCTCGGTGAAAGGTAATATGAAATGGCAGTGCACTAGCCGTGCAATTCAATCCCACCTGCTATGTACACTGAGATGCACTGCTCGTTGATTGCATCGTCATACTGTCATTATAATGCCATGCACACGAGATACACTGCGTTGAAGCTCTGTATGCTCTGCCATAGAAATGCTTTGTAAACTGTTGTGCGCAAAGGTCCAAGATAACATGCGAGGGCAGTGCACTTACCGTGCAATGCACCCCGCATGCTACGCACACTCATATGCACTGCAGGTAAACAAAGCATGCACTGCCCACGGAGCGCTTCAGGATACTACTACAATAATGCGGTTAAAAACAGGTATGCACTGTCATTGGAATACATATGAACTGCCTTCCAAATGCTTCGTAAAGTGCTGTACGCACGGTACAAGACAAGTTTCTATGGCAGTTCAATGACCGTACAACGTAGCCCACCTGCTATGCACAGCGATGTGCACCGCCGGTGTATGTAGTATGTACTGCGTACGTTATCTATATCGACGTAGACTTTTGACGCGTGGGGTATTGTTTCAATAACGAGAACCTTTTTGTTTTTCTCCTACTGTGCACTGCTCGGTGAAAGATAATATGAAATGGCAGTGCACTAGCCATGCAATTCAATCCCACCTGCTATGTACACCAGGATGCACTACTCGTTGATTGCATCGTCATACTGTCATTATAATGCCATGCACACGAGATGCACTACGCTAAAGCTCTATATGACCTGCCTTAGCAATGCTTTGTAAACTGCTGTGCGCAAAGGTCCAAGATAACATGCAAGGGCAGTGCACTTACCGTGCAAGGCACCCCGCATGCTACGCACACTCATATGCACTGCAGGTAAACAAAGCATGCACTGCCCACGGAGCGCTTCAGGATACTACTACAATAATGCGGTTAAAAACACGTATGCACTGCCATTGGAATACAGATGAACTGCCTTCCAAATGCTTCGCAAAGTGCTATACGCACAGTTCAAGACAAGTTTCTATTGCAGTTCAATGACCGTGCAATGCAACCCACCTACTATGCACAGCGATGTGCACTGCCGGTGTATGTAGTATGCACTTCGTAATGTTATCTATATCGACGCAGACTTTTGACACGTGGGGTATTGTTTCAATAACGAGGACCTTTTCGTTTTTCTCCTACTGTGAATTGCTTGGTGAAAGATAATATGAAATTGCAGTGCACTAGCCGTGCAATTCAATGCCACCTGCTATATACACTAAGATGCACTGCTCATTGATTGCATCGTCATATTGTCATTATAATGCCATGCACAAGAGATGCACTGCGCTGAAGCTTTGTATGATCTGCTTTAGAAATGCTTTGTAAACTGCTGTGCACAAAGGTCCAAGATAACATGCGAGGGCAGTGCACTTACCGTGCAATGGACCCCACATGCTACGCACACTCATATGCACTGGAGGTAAACAAAGCATGCACTGCCCACGGAGCGCTTCAGGATACTACTACAATAATGCGGTTAAAAACAGGTATGCACTGCCATTGGAATACGTATGAACTGCCTTCCAAATGCTTCATCAAGTGTTGTACGCACGGTGCAAGACAAGTTTCTATGACAGTTCAATGACCATGCAATGCACCCCACCTGGTATGCACAGCGATGTGCACTGCCGGTGTATGTAGTATGCACTGCGTAATGTTATCTGTATCGACGTAGATTTTTGACGCGTGGGGTATTGTTTCAATATCGAGGACCTTTTCGTTTTTCTCCTAGTGTGCACTGCTCGGTGAAAGATAATATGAAATGGCAATGCACTAGCCGTGCAATTCAATCCCACCTGCTATATACGCTGAGATGCACTGCTCGTTGATTGCATCGTCATAATGGCATTATAATGCCATGCACGCGAGATGCACTGCACTGAAGCTCTGTATGATCTGCCTTAGAAATGCTTTGTAAACTGTTGTGCGCAAAGGTCCAAGATAAGATGCGAGGGCAGTGCACTTACCATGCAATGCACCCCGCATGCTACGCACACTCATATGCACTGCAGGTAAACAAAGCATGCATTGCCCACGGAGCGCTTCAGGATACTACTACAATAATGCGGTGAAAAACAGGTATGCACTGCCATTGCAATACGTATGAATTTCCTTCCAAATGCTTTGTAAAGTGTTGTACGCACGGTGCAAGACAAGTTTTTATGGCAGTTCAATGACCGTGCAATGCACCCCACCTTCTATGCACAGCGATGTGCACTGCCGGTGTACGTAGTATGCACTGCATAATGTTATCTGTCTCGACGTAGTCTTTTGACGCTTGGGGTATTGTTTCAATAACGAGGACCTTTTCATATTTCTCCTACTGTGCACTGCTCGGTGAAAGATAATAAGGAATGGCAGTGCACTAGCCGTGCAATTCAATCCCACCTGCTATATACACTGAGATGCACTACTCGTTGATTGCATCGTCATACTTTCATTATAATGCGATGCACACCAGATGCACTGCGTTGAAGCTCTGTATGATCTGCCTTAGAAATGCTTTGTAAACTGTTGTGCACAAAGGTCCAAGATAACATGCGAGGGCAGTGCACTTACCGTGCAAAGCCCCCCGCATGCTATGCACACTCATATGCGCTGCAGGTAAAAAAAGCATGCTCTGCCCACGGAGCGCTTCACGATATTACTACAATAATGCGGTTAAAACAGGTATGCACTGCCATTGGAATACATATGAACTGCCTTCCAAATGCTTCGTAAAGTGCTGTACGCACGGTGCAAGACAAGTTTCTATGGGAGTTCAATGACCGTACAATGTAGCCCACCTGCTATGCACAGCGATGTGCACCGCCGGTGTACGTAGTATGTACTGCGTACGTTATCTATATCGACGTAGACTTTTGACGCGTGGGGTATTGTTTCAATAACGAGAACCTTTTTGTTTTTCTCCTACTGTGCACTGCTCGGTGAAAGATAATATGAAATGGCAGTGCACTAGCCATGCAATTCAATCCCACCTGCAATGTACACTAGGATGCACTGCTCGTTGATTGCATCGTCATACTGTCATTATAATGCCATGCACACGAGATGCACTGCGCTAAAGCTCTATATGACCTGCCTTAGCAATGCTTTGTAAACTGCTGTGCGCAAAGGTCCAAGATAACATGCACGGGCACTGCACTTACCGTGCAAGGCACCCCGCATGCTACGCACACTCATATGCACTGCTGGTAAACAAAGCATGCACTGCCCACGGAGCGCTTCAGGATACTACTACAATAATGCGGTTAAAAACAGGTATGCACTGTCATTGGAATACATATGAACTGCCTTCCAAATGCTTCGCAAAGTGCTGTACGCACAGTTCAAGACAAGTTTCTATTGCAGTTCAATGACCGTGCAATGCAACCCACCTGCTATGCATAGCGATGTGCACTGCCGGTGTATGTAGTATGCACTGCGTAATGTTATCTGTATCGACGCAGACTTTTGACACGTGGGGTATTGTTTCAATAACGAGGACCTTTTCGTTTTTCTCCTACTGTGAATTGCTTGGTGAAAGATAATATGAAATTGTAGTGCACTAGCCGTGCAATTCAATCCCACCTGCTATATACACTAAGATGCACTGCTCATTGATTGCATCATCATATTGTCATTATAATGCCATGCACACGAGATGCACTGCGCTGAAGCTCTGTATGATCTGCTTTAGAAATGCTTTGTAAACTGCTGTGCACAAAGGTCCAAGATAACTTGCGAGGACAGTGCACTTACCGTGCAATGCACCCCACATGCTACGCACACTCATATGCACTGCAGGTAAACAAAGCATGCACTGCCCACGGAGCGCTTCAGGATACTACTACAATAATGCGGTTAAAAACAGGTATGCACTGCCATTGGAATACGTATGAACTGCCTTCCAAATGCTTCATCAAGTGCTGTACGCACGGTGCAAGACAAGTTTCTATGACAGTTCGATGACCATGCAATGCACCCCACCTGCTATGCACAGCGATGTGCACTGCCGGTGTATGTAGTATGCACTGCGTAATGTTATCTGTATCGACGTAGATTTTTTACGCGTGGGGTATTGTTTCAATATCGAGGACCTTTTCGTTTTTCTCCTAGTGTGCACTGCTCGGTGAAAGATAATATGAAATGGCAATGCACTAGCCGTGCAATTCAATCCCACCTGCTATATACGCTGAGATGCACTAGTCGTTGATTGCATCGTCATAATGGCATTATAATGCCATGCACGCGAGATGCACTGCGCTGAAGCTCTGTATGATCTGCCTTAGAAATGCTTTGTAAACTGTTGTGCGCAAAGGTCCAAGATAAGATGTGAGGGTAGTGCACTTACCGTGCAATGGACCCCACATGCTACACACACTCATATGCACTGCAGGTAAACAAAGCATGCACTGTCCACGGAGCGCTTCAGTCGGATCAAGCAATCAAAGCATACAGCCGAGGCAACAACTCATGACCTTAATGTTGGGAACGAATGCTCTACTACAGGCAAGTCAGTAGCGGTAACAGTGAATAAAATGGATTTAGCTGATAACAACACACCCTGAAATTTTGACGATAGAGGAATCATGTACATGGACAGAATAAAACATATAGCAGCACCAGAAGAGGAGCCCGACATTGTAACCGCAAGAGCCTTGGATGAACAGGTTCATATATCTTAGACGTGTATTAGCTACTTCCATCGCACGAGCACATAGAAATAATAATCTATGAAATACAAGTTTAATGTAACAACTTGTCCATTTTTTTATATTTTTTACTGATATATTTGATGTGTTATTCAGAGTTGTTCTGCGTGCATGGCGACACCAACACAAGTAACAACACATACTATGGGAGAAGGAGAAGACAATTCTAAGCAATTTGAAACTGACCAACAGCCATCAACGGCACAGCTAAGCAATGGTATTTTTGTATTCTGTAGATATGCTGCTAATAGCAAAAATACTAGTGGGAGGAGGAAACTCGTCTAAACAAATACAAGGATGCAACAAAGACGCTGTAGGAGCCGAGGAAGACAAGTTAACCACGCAGTTCAATAATGGTACTGTCACATTATGTCAAGATGCTTGGTTTTTACATTACACGATGTTTTTTACATTAATAACATGTAAGAGGAAATAACACATTTTTTTACAAATATTGCTACAGGTGGGACCATGTTGTTACCAGAAATTACTCACAAAGAAGGTTCCTCTAACCATGAGGTTGCTGTTGTTGAAAAAGCAATTCAGAAAGGACATCCGCATGACACAGCTGATGTTAGAACACAGATTGACAATGCAGACACCTCGTGTATCGGATCAAAATGCCATGGAGAAGATGCAACTAAAACATTTTCATTGCCAAAGCAAGGATTAAGAGCACCTGTTACAAGGAGCAAGGCTCTTGGTCATAATTCCCTAGATAATATCAAATCTTACAAGAGGCCTCTACAAAACATCTTAAATCTTAAGTTGCCTGTGTACGTTCCCCCCACATTTAAGTACAAGGGAGATGCCATAGTTGCTCGTAGATTAGTACTAAGCAAGGATTTTCTGGAGAAGAATGAAGAGTAAGCACCAAACTATGCTTTGTGGATTCCTTTAGTAAAATATATGTGTATGTTGTCACACAATCATGGATCCCGGTTTTATATTTGATCCTTTTTTCGTTTGTCTGTGGAAATTCTTAGGTGAAATATTCGTCAACTCTAGAACAAGGCCAGGAAATACCAAAATATTGGACTGCGGCAAGGCTTGCAGCATGTTTCAATGGACAAGGCAAGCTAGATGATGACATGATTGACTTCATAATTTCAAGCTGGCGTAGTATCCCGGACTACAAATGTCTGTTCAGGAATCGAAGGATAGTACTGCCGCTAGGGGTTGCTTGTTTATGTGACATTGGGAAAAAGGAGAATTTCATAAATTCTCGAGGACAAGATGAAATTTATCAGTTTGAAGCCGTCTCCAGGATTAAAAAGTTCAAACTTCTAATTGGAAATGCAGATTTGAGCAAAGCTAAGATGGTACGTTTTTTAATACAAAACTCATTAATAACATACAGAAATATTCCATATTTTCATTTATAACATATAATCAATGTGACTATTTTCCTTGCCCATCATAGATATTTCTGCCTATGTCATTTGACAATCACGTGTCTACTTACATCCTAAACAACTATCCCCAAGGTGGTCACATTGAAGTTATTGACACATGGGATTACAGAACACAGAGAAAAGGATTGTCTAAAACAGCTTACCACAATCAAATTGGGGAAAAAATGGTGTGGTTTTTTTACTTTTATAACTTTATAATAAAGCTAAAGACAATCTGCATAGTTTGAAAAAAATTATGTCACTAACTATGCTCTACATACTGGTTTTTTCAGCTAAAGAGATTTGACAAGTTCGTTGACGAACTCTACCCGAAGAACAAGTTTCCAAAGTGGGGAAATATTGTATCCAGATCAAAACATGTGAAAGTACAAAAAGGAGTTGAAGACATGAATGGTTTTTGGATTCTAAAGAGCATTGAGAACTACAACGACATTCAACTTGTACATGATCTTAAAGATGTAAGTAATGCCAGTTTTGAAGCAATAGTTTTACCAAATACAAATTTTTGATTGACATTAACAATATATCTTCTTGATTCGTTTGAACCATTCGGCCAGATGGACGCGAGCTTAGTCATGGAGGAGTATCTGTTCTGGGCACTATTCTCCGAGGCCAACGAAGCAAAAGATGAACTACCGGAAGACCTGAGAGCTTTAGCACCTAAGTCGAGCTGAAAATAAACAACGATGATGTGTACTGTGGTGTTATAAAAAACGATGAATTAATTTGTTTATTATGTAACAGTAGAGTTGTTGTTTTCCAAGTAGTGCAGTTCTCTGTGGTAAAGAAAAACAACTTATCCCCGTGTATTTCATAGGCACCACCGTGCCGGATGCAGATATATATGCACTATTTGTGCTTCCGTGTTTACAATAAGAGTTTAATATATAACTAACCACCTGAGTTCGACATGCAGAACTGATTGCTGTTCAGACAATGAACTAGTAAATTGTTTTCGAAATGAAATCGTTTACAGTAAAAGACATTTGATATTCCGTTTGAATCTTATGGATTAACCACCATTAGATATACTACTTGATTTTCCGTATGCTTCCTTTTCTTGGTTGTCACGCAGAGCTAGCGCATCACGTCTTTCTCCATAAGTTCATCAATCTTTCCCGCTGTCTTTCTCGATTAGTTCATCAATCTTTCCCGCCACTAACATGTATTTATCCCGCCATGCAGGAAATTTAGCAAAGCTAGATTTCTATTTATAGCCCTCAACATTGTCCACCTGCAACTACACCTACCAAGAATGTTTTACCGTCGCCAACAACGCCACCCACCATCACCCTTGTCGCCAGACCCAGACAGAGCAAACTCCGCCAGCTTTACACCTTTCCGATCAACCAAGAGATGCTACGTGCATAGATCTGAGTTGCCAGCACCAGTAGTACAAGAAACGGAGGAGGAGATCTAGGTGGAAGGAGTCGCCGAAGAAGCGGTGGAGCTCAAAGTGGAAATAGCAGAAAATCAACACGGACCTCAAGTAGAAGAAGAAGAAGACGATGAGGAAAAGGATCAGGAAGAGCCTGGTTCACAAAATCTAGATTCAGAAGATGATCCTGGTGTGGTTGAACCAGCAGCTTAGTTTGAGTGAGTCAGATAACATTATACCGAGTAAGCTTTACGATCATGTGAAGAATGGTGGAACACCAGATATGGAAATAAAGCTCATATTTCTTGTGTTCTTCATCAAGACAATGTGCGCAACGAGTAATGCACGTATAGGACGGGAGGCTGGTATGGTCATGGATCTCGATATCAAGAAATTCAACAGATGAACCTCTGTAAAGTTCTCCTTGATGAGCTAAGGAGGGGGCTAAGAAAATACCAAGATAAGAAGGGAAATAAAAACACAGCTGAGGGTCTAGCAACATTGCCTCTGATCTATTATTTGGACAGTTGTGCACACAAGAAAGCAAACTTGAGTAACCTTGCACCGAGAGTTGGTCACCTCAAATTGGAATATTTGGAGGAAATCGGATCAGATGATTGGAGCAGTGACACTAGAAGCTAGGGAAGCCTTAGGGTAAGTTGTATTTATTATAAAAATCATGTTTATATCTTCATCTAAGAATTTTTCAGGTTTCTTTTGAGTCAAATAAATTTAAACTATGTTAATTATCCAAGTCAACAAAAATTCATCACTACTACGAAAAAATCTACACTAATGCAACAAAACACCTACGATAAAGAACATACCGTCTGACTGTGTTTATTTAATTATTTTATACTGCAGGCAAGAAGTGATTATCAACTTTCAGACTTAATTAGATGTGTCAACACTACTTGCCTAACGGTTTCTCACAGCTCAGATGTTGCCGCAGGTTCTGAAACAACAAATATCATTTTAACCAAAACGATAGATACAATTTGTAATAGCACTCTATTGATACAAAACATAGATGATGAAGCATCTAACCAAGAGGAGATTGGTAAGCTCAATGAGATTGTTCGGTCAAGGAATGAGGATCTGGAAGTATCTCTGGCTAGATTATGGATTGTGAAGGTTGACCTCTTGGAAAAGAACAATATTATGGCCAAGGAGAAGGAAATGGCCATATCAAACATCATCATACACAATGCAGAGTATGAAAAAATTCTGGCAAACATGGACCAAATGGAGGAAGTGGACGAAGAAGATAAACCAGAGAAGGTGGTGCTAAAAGAATCTACTGAACCCACTTCATCTAAACCAGAAGCAGATTCAAGTGAGGAGAACCCCATCATACATGCTGAAGACACCGCCATACCATCATTGAGTACACCTGGCACATACGTCAATGAACTGATCAATGACCAGACAACGGAATTAAGTAAAGGAGCTACAGAAGTTGTGGATGATGGAAAAAAATAATATAGTGACTAGAGAATGAATGATGCTAGTACAACTCAAATTACACATGAGATTGCGGCAGACAACATGCCTTGTTCTGGTACAACAGATACAAATGTATATGATACAGATCTGACAGAAAACATGGAGGTTGTTAACAACGAGAGACAACTTGAATATGGTAATGATAAAGTTGATGTCTCTGTGCACCAGTTATGCACAGTTTCAGTTACAACCACAAGGAACTAGGATCATAATATGGAACACGATGAAACAGGAGTAGAGAAGCAGGCAGGACAAGTAGAAGACAAAACCAATATCAACGCTGAATATTAAATGACAAGTGATCATCTAGAAGAACAGTCGGATGCATCAAATGTTATTGAAACAACTCAAATACCATTAACTGCAAATACTGCGGCGTCTGCAGTTACAACACCTGTTGGGTTTGTCGAGCAAAACACTAAAGATAATTCCACCTCACATGCTGAAGACACCACCGTACCATCATCAAGTAAACCTGGCACAGAAGTTGCTGAACTTATCAGCGAGCAGTCAGAAGCACTTGTTGGCGAAGGAATGAAAGAAGACAGCGACCATAGAATGAATGATCCCAGTGATACAATAATTACACCTGATATTACGAAAGAAAAATGCTTGTTATGGTAAAGTAGATACAAATGCATGTCATGATGATTTAACAGAGGGGATTACTGATATTCAGATTGAAGATTACAACGATGAACTTCAACGCGCTAAAGATGAAGTTCATCAATTCGTGACTGAGGTACAAATTGATTCAGGGAGCACACGGGACCAGGAGCAGGATGTCGAAGTCAACGAAATAGAAAATGAGCAGCCGACGGAACAAGGAGAAAACCAAACATCAATTGATAATGAGTATTCAACGAAGGGTGATGTTTTGGACGAATTGACACATGCAAAAATTGTTATTAACACATTGCAAATACCAACACCTGCAAACACTGCATCAAGTGCTGTTGTAACACCTGTTACATTTGTGGAGCAAAAGATTGACGACAACACGGATGGTAATCTGGCTGAGCAGGAAAGACACAATGAATAAAAAGAAGATGACTTATGCAACATGGATAATAATATTATACAAGATGAAGAAATGAGGATTCCTGATGACAGACTGCCATATGACAACGAAAAGAATCCCACACCTGAACATCAAGCAGAACCAGAAGCATCTTCTTTTAAAAATAACTCAATGCCAGATGAAGACATGATAATTATCGATGGCATGAAAGATTTCAACGCCGTTGATAATATGGATCAATTGAATTGGCAGGGAGTTCAATTTAATGAAACCATGCCATACCAACAGGTTATCTATCTTTTAGATCTTACCAATGATATTTATTCTTTTTATTTCTATGTATATTTATAAACATTATATTATGTTATCTAATCACTTTTAAATGTATAATTTAACAAGGAAAGCTACATAGACGACGATAAGAACATAGCAACCCAGACCTTGATGCCGAAGTAGATAGTTGGATTACTGATGGCAATGCTTCTACAGATTTACATCGTTGTAATCTTCAAGAAGGTAAGTACAGTTATAGAGAAAAGATATTTTGTCAGAAAAAATGGTCTACCTGTGAATAACTGAAAAAAAATTAAAAAAATGAAGGCCTGTCAAGATTGTTATTACAAATAACCATGATGATCTCAATATGTTTCTACTCGTGGAACATGAAAACAGTAGTACGGACAACCTAGTGCTATAGTACCTATTCCCGATGAGGCACCTTTCAACCAAGGTGATTTTTACAAACAAAAACAATAATAAGGAAAAAATTCTAATCCTACGTAAACGAAATAACATAGTTTATCACAAATTTGTAGAGGAGGAAGCACACGAAACTGGAAGATTAGTAGTCAAAAGTTTCACAGTATGATGTTGAGATTCCACACTGCAGAAAAACCGCAAAGGCAATTTTTTCAAGAAAAAATTATATATAGTACTCTAACATATATTAGTATTGCTATAATATACTGAAATTTATTGTCAAACTAACTTATTCACAATAATTCATGCAGGTCATACATTTTGATAAAAAGAAAAGGAGGAAAGATAGTAACTGCAGGAGAAATTGCAGATTCATTGCGTGATAGAGGAACTACAGAAAAAAAATGTTCTTGATTTTGCTGTAGATTATCTTGCAATTTCTAAAGCAGAACAAGGAACGAAATGTTTTGGTCCTAACATAGGGGTAAGCTCCCAAAACTAGTATATCATTTATAATGTTAATAAATATGTTTACATATATTTCAACATAACCTTGTTGTTCATGCAAAAAATAAAAAAAAATAAACTTTTTTTCAATTCTTTAAATGATAGTAAACAATGTAAGCTTGTTATAGGTATTTTGACTGCTGATATCAACCAAATTCCACAAAGCTTAAGGAATCTATTTTTGGCTCAAGCAGAAGATACGTTACCCGCATATAATTTCGTAAGTTGAATTTTTCCAAACAATAGTGAATAATCATCAAGTAATATATTTCAGAAATTTTATATGTAAATTGTTTACATATTACATAATTAGTAATGATACCTATCATTTTTATAGGTAAT
Source organism: Avena eriantha (assembly GCA_910589775.1). Lineage (NCBI taxonomy): Eukaryota > Viridiplantae > Streptophyta > Magnoliopsida > Poales > Poaceae > Avena > Avena eriantha. Next base: position 478,482,626 of record OU342743.1, on the reverse strand, counting down.
GATTACTATACCAGATGCCACGTATGCATATAATAAGAATCGAGTGAAAAATCACTACTTCTTATTTATAATTAATTTCATATCAAGGAAGATGACAATACTGGACTCAGGAAGAAATCCAGACGATGAGAGTTTGCAAACAATAACTATCAAAGTCGCAAACAATGTTAAAAATTTATGGCTACTTGGGTTCATTCAAGAGCATGAAGAATTAATGAGCTTCAACGTTGAGTTTGGTGATATGCCAAAACATATCAACATGTAAGCACTAACTGCTCCCCTTGTTTTTAAATTTAGATATATCAATTTATGTTTTAGAATTAATTGATAATTGATTATTACATTTTATTCAATTCCCAGTAAAGACGGTACCTCCATGATGCTACAAGCAATGGAAACCACAGTAATGGATTCTTACACAGAATTTACAGCAGAAGACATGCCTATTATTTGCAACCTATGGTTCTATAGAATGTTCAACGAAATGGAAAAACCTATGTATTGTTGAGTGGGTTGACTACAAATACCGAAGGTATGTTGCGTTATAATGTAACAATAATATAATAACAATTAGAAGTTCAATTTATACAATTAGAATCATGATGTATGCAGACTAACAACATGCTTTTGATTTTATTTTGTAGGAATTCCTGAACTTGTTTTGAGTACAGATGCAAAACAAAACACTATCATGCAGTCTCTTGAGTCGGCGGCTAAAGAAACAAAGAGATTGTTGATTGACGGAAGGAGTCCAGCTCAACTCCATTTTACAGACATGGAAGTACTTAGATTGGCTACGGACATTGAAAATGAATCTAGTCAGGACCGTGGGAAAAAAATCAAGAAGAGCAGAAAGCCAAAAACCTTGGCTATGATATCAACAATGTCTCTAGAAAAGGCTGGAACATTCGGAAGAGTAACCAGAAACAAAAAAATCAGGGATGAAACACCTGTGATGAAAATGTCACAATCTGAATCTATTACAGCACTACCAGAAACATCGAGGATGCCATCAAGGCCGGCTCGGAAAGGTCAAAATACCTTTCCAGTTTTCAAGCATGTGCCTTTTAAATACAAGAAGCACGCAGCCGCTGCTCGAAAGGCTATCTTGGATGAAAGTTTTCAAGATAAATATGCTGAGTAAGACATAATATAGAGTTGTGTTTACATACTAATGTTGTTCTAGAAAAAGACATATGTCAGATGTTTCATTTAAAACACTCCCGCGGGGGCGCCCTTTTTCTAGCGTTTTAGTTTAAAACATGCACATATAAAAGTAATAGATAATATGCTAAATTTTCAATGTTCCAAGGATAAAAGCTTAAATCCATGAATATTTGTTAAATTTTATAATAAAAGGTTAAATTTTTTTTACAATTTTGGAAGATAAGTATCAGTACTTGCTTTACCATAATAATTTAGAGTAATGACAACAAACTTCTCTGATCTGTTACAGCAAAATCATTATTCTGATTCGAAGAATACAATCTGGAATAATGATAGAAACACAATGGACAGGCCGAGATCTAAAAAACAATCTTAAATAAGGAGGGATGGATGACAATCAATTGGTTCAGCATTATATAGACATATTTATGATAAGCTATTCCTGCAAAGGCTTTGTGGTCGGAGGAAAAAGATTCATATGCAACCTTTCAGTCTCTACGATGACAGAATTCGAGAAGGAAAACTGGATCTCCACAGAACAACGTGTGAAGCAATTCAAATCATTGATGGAAAATAGTGATATGCACTTCCTCCAATATAAATATGCACTGAGGTCCTATGCTTCTTAAAGGTGCTTTGTGAACAGGAAAAGATAAGGTGTCGCGGCAGTGCAGTGACCGTGCAATACACTTCACCTGCAGCGCACTACACCTGTACCTGCAATAGACTGCACATAATAAATAAGTATGCACTGTGTTCCTATGGTTCGTAAAGGTACCGTGCGTATGGTTCAAAATAATGTGCCAAGGCAGAGCAATAACCCTGCAATGTGCACTGCACCTAAAATTTAAAGTACCACGCAAATAGTGACACCCACTGCCTCCAAAATAACTATGCACTGCAGTGCTATGCTTCTTAAAGCAGCTTTGCGATTAGTGTAAGATAAGGACCCGCGACAGTGCATTGACCGTGCAATACACTGTACCTACAGCGCACTACACCTGTAACTGCAATACACTACACCTGACAAATAAGTATGCACTGCGTTCTTATGCTTAGTTAAATTACCGTGAGTATGGAGCAAAATAAGGTGCCAAGGAAGAGACATAACCGTGTATTGACCTGCAACTAAAATTTACAGTACCACACACTGCTTGTTAATCACGTACGCACCGCATTGACATCATTGATGAAACTGCTGCGCAAACGGTTCAAAATATTGAAACTGTTGTGCACCAGGCACACTGCATTCCGTCTTTCTGCACTGCCTATCCTATCTACCGATAACTGCATAAAACGGAAGGACACAAAGGGTTTCACTAAAATAATTAGCATTATAGTATCTTTATATAAAATGAAGCGCCGCAACCTATCCATTTAGGTACTCCTTTTCCAAATTCCTCTAAAGCTCGTTCCCGTTTCTGCCGCCGCCAAGAAACCAACTCCTAGCCGAACTTCTACCGCCGCCTTCAACGAAAGATCATCGATTCACCACTCCCGCATCTTCGGTAAGCAACCAACATCGTTTAATTTTTTAGCAAATCGTTTACATTGTACAAACATTAGCAAAAATGTTTGCGTGCTTATATTCCTCCAAATCTAAATCAATGTACTGAGATTTATACTGTCCAGATTTTCACAAATATGAGTCCATTAGTATGATTTAAAGATAGAACACAATATATCTATATGATGTTGAACTAACACTAAAGCTCTTATACTTTTTTAATGGTATGGTGAGAATGTTCATTTGTTTAATTTGACAAACATCAATAGTAGTTTAATTACTAGATTAACCCTACTTATTAGTTCCAGTCTAAACGAACCATATCTACAGAATTAGATTATTAGAAGCAGCATAATTACAAAATATAAGAAAAATTCCAGGCACAAATTATAAATTATTTTATATATGTATAGAGATTTAATAACACACAACTATTTTTATTGCAGAAGAAATGGTGCCATGTCAAGTTTGTTTCAGTCATTGTGGTAAAAATTTAGGACATTCAGGCTCGGAATTCATTGTTCGTCTCGTAGGAGGCCGGTTCGAGCATTCACTGGTATGTATACACTATGTTTCAATATATATAAATCCATTTCTTAATATTTGTTAACATAATAGTCCTCTCCTTCACTATCATTCCACAGACTATACCATGCAATCTAAGGTTGCAATTCAATGACATAACTAAACTTGGAGTGGAATTCCAAGGTCTTGGAAAAACATATTATGTTGAAGTCCACAAACAACGCACAATTACTCGCATTACCGGTCCAGGTTGGACAAGGTTCGTCACAGAGAACAGAATCAGTGCAGGAGCACACCTATTCTTTTCATTGGGAGCTCTAGGTCCAAATATCACTATGATATATTTTGATTCTGAAGAAGATAACAGCAGCAATGATGATGAAAACAGCAATGTCCAAGTGCTTAATTCTACAATTTTTTCCAAGACATGCACCCTTACAGATTCTGAGGAAAATTACTTATTTGATATCTTCCCCTCGGCCAATTCATTTGTCGGGTTGCCATTTGTGACTCGTTTGATGAAAACAAACATTAAACAACACAATATGGTATGTTTCTGAATTTAGCTTTATTTATTTGTTTATTGCTTTCACATTGGTTTAATACATTCATAATGATATTCCTAAAAAACATCTTCCTTCTATTGCAACTCAGAAACTACCATTGAAGTTCATTTCTACACTTGAAATTGCTAAAGAATGTCTTGTTGGAGTACGATTAGGAGCAAGTGGTAATGTCCACACCATGGCATACAAAACAACAAAAGATGGCCGCTTCTCATTCAACAAATACAAATGGAAGATCTTCGTTGAAACTACAAATCTCAGTGTTGCACAAGCAATACTGATTACAGCAAAAAATGTTCACAACTTAACCCTGAAATGATGTTTGGCATGAAGATCATTATTCATAGTAGCCAGGCATTAGTGGAGTCGTCGGAATCAAACTCCGATTGATAATTTGCTTATTTCTTATGTCTGTTAAGAATATGTACTTGTTTATCTCTTATGTCTATTTAGAATTTGCAATGTACTGAAACGAAATGTTTGTGTCCTGATGTTATCTCGTAATACTATTATCGGTGCTTTAACTATGCACTAACTATTATAAATTCTATGTGGAATCAAATTACTAGAATATAAACAATAGACATTGTGCTCCAAGAGATTTGATTAGTGCACCATATACATATTTAACATGAACATATTGTAATTACAATGGAAAAATAATATTAGATTAAATAATGATTATCTGCTATAAGTGTATAGCCATACAATGGAAAAATATATAACTCAAGCGGTACATGTACAAACCAAGTTTTCAAAGAACTGCAACATCTACACTGATAGTTTAGCCCAACAAGGCCCACCAGACGGAAACACTAGAACAACCAAGGAATTGTATATAAAGACATACAATGACCACACCTAGTCTCACACAGCTCAGAAGCCGCCACCTTCCATTTTGCAGCATGCTAAGCGGGTCGATCAAAAAATTCATGCTTGTAGATGGAATCATAGGTCCAAGAATTATTAGATACAAATCAAATTGTTCAGCTAGAGGTGAAGCCAACCAGAGAATTACATATAGGAAGGGATCTACCAATTCAAGAGAAAATCAATAACGTCAAGTGCATATGCCATGCCCAAGTCGTTTTACACACCCAAGGTACTACTTAATGTATAAGTTTACTATACAATAGCGATATACAGAAGTTAATATGCTATATATTTATACTAATCTTGGTGTATGAGACAAACACCTAACACTGCTACAAAATCTAAAGATAGGTATATTATTGCGGTCACACTATATAAGAAATCCTTTGTACGACAGTGATATCAGCATGCTTGCAAACCCATACCTTGAATACCGAGGTGAGAGTTTTACCTGGTAAGAACAAATGACTGAACACTCAAAAAATATAACTCATATGCTTAAACTAATATATTTGCTTTCTACCTTTGTCTCTACAGGGTGCAGCATATTGCAGCATGTCACAATTTGTTCTGTAGTCCGTTGCTGTTGTGATGTTTTGGTGCATAGCATAAGATACATTTTTAATTAAAAGTGTCTTATACAGTGTGACCAAAATATCACATGAAGGTGACGACGATTGGACTACATTATGTACAAATCAAGAATATTAGTCTGTAATACATCGACCGTAATAGAAACAACGAACTAATGTGCTATGACTGTGTATTATAACTGCACTACCATTATATTCATATATGTCATGCTCTCTTTAATGCTACGTGTAGCCTAGTTTAATTTCGAAGCGCTGTAACTGCACTTGTTAGCCCGCGTGCACTACCTTATAAATAAATTACTTGCAGTCATATAGAAAACTGCTTTCGCTTATCCTGCAGGAAGACCTCTTTACTTTTGAAGAACTGCCCTATTTATCCTAAGTGCACTGGATTACCTAAAAGTTACAGTGCACTACAAGTGTACACTGTTTAGATAAAAAACGTTGCGCTTCTACACTCCATGCACTGCCTATGAAACCAATAAACCGTGCTGTTCTACCACCACAAACAAATATGCAACGACCGTGTACTCTTCCTGCATTGCAATTATTTTAAATATATGCACTGCTCTGCAAGTTGATCCAGCCAAATTAGTTTACTATGAGGCACTGCCATATTTAACCCTCACGTGCACTGCCCTGAACTGCTCAGAATACTTGCACTGCCTTTAATTCGACAATTGCACTGCTCTATGTAATGCTGCAGGTACACTGGTTTTTTTCGAAGCACTGCGCTTCCTTAGCCACATGAACTGCCTAACCTAGAAACTATACTAGCCCCTAACGAATGCGGGACGACCCTGCACTCTAAGTGCACTTCCCGTATAGTCATATAAAAAACTGCTTTCTACACGGATAGACACCTATGTACTTTCGAAGAACTGCCCTATTTATCCTGCGTGCACTGCCCTTATGTCGACAATTACACTACTCTATGTAATGCTGCAGGTAAATTGGTTTTTATTCGAAGCACTGCGCTTCCTCAGCCACATGCACTGCCTTACCTAGAAACTATACTAGCCCCTAACGAATGTGGGATGACCCTACACTCTAAGCGCATTGCCTGTATAGTCATATACAAAACTACTTTCTACACGGATACAAACCTATGTACTTTCGAAGAACTGCCCTATTTATCCTGCGTGCACTGCCCTTATGTCGACAATTGCACTGCTCTATGTAATGCGGCAGGTACATTGGTTTTTGTTCGAAGCACTGTGCTTCCTCAGCCACATGCACTACCTATCCTAGAAACAATACTAACCCCTAACGAATGCGGGACGACCCCGCACTCTAAGTGCACTGCCCGTATAGTCATATAGAAAACTGCTTTCTACACGGATACACATCTATGTACTTTCGAAAAACTGCCCTATGTACTCTAAGTGCACTGCCTGTATAGTCATATAGAAAACTGCTTTCTACACGGATACAAACCTATGTACTTTCGAAGAACTGCCCTATTTATCTTGTGTGCACTGCCCTTATTTCGACAATTGCACTGCTCTATGTAATGCTACAGGTACACTGGTTTCTGTTCGAAGCACTGCGCTTCCTTAGCTTTGTGCACTGCCTAGCCTAGAATCTATACTAGCCCCTAACGAATGCGGGACGACCCTTCACTCAAAGTGCACTACCCGTATAGTCATATAGAAAACTGCTTTCTACACAGATACACACTTATGTACTGTCGAAGAACTGCCCTATTTATCATGTGTGCACTGCCCTTATTTCGACAATTGCACTGCTCTATGTAATGCTGCAGGTACACTTGTTTCTGTTCTAAGCACAGCGCTTCCTCATCCACGTGCACTGCCTAACCTACAAACTATACTAGCCCCTAACGTATGCGGGATGACCCCGCACTCTAAGTGCACTGCCTGTATAGTCATATAGAAAACTATTTTCTACACGGATACAAACCTATGTACTTTCGAAAAACTGCCCTATGTACTCTAAGTGCACTGCCCGTATAGTCATATAGAAAACGCTTTCTACACGGATACACACCTATGTACTTTCGAAGAACTACCCTATTTATCCTGCGTGCACTGCCCTTATGTCGACTATTACACTGCTCTATGTAATGCTGAAGGTACACTGGTTTCTGTTCGAAGCACTGCGCTTCCTCAGCCTCGTGCACTGTCTAACCTATAAACTATACTAGCCCCTAAGGAATGCGGGACGACCCCGCACTCTAAGTGCACTGCCCGTATTGTCATATAGAAAACTGCTTTCTACACAGATACAAACCTATGTACTTTCGAAAAACTGCCCTATGTACTCTAAGTGCACTACCCGTATAGTCATATAGAAAACTACTTTCTACATAGATACACACCTATGTACTTTCGAAGAACTGCCCTATTTATCCTGCGTGCACTTCCCTTATGTCGACAATTGCACTGCTCTATATAATGCTGCAGGTACACTGGTTTCTGTTCGAAGCACTGCGCTTCCTCAGCCACGTGCACTGCCTAACCTAGAAACTATATTAGCCCCTAACGAATGCGGGACGACCCGCACTCTAAGTGCACTGCCCGTATAGTCATATAGATAACTGCTTTCTACACGGATACAAATCTATGTACTTTCAAAAAACTGCCCTATTTACTCTAAGTGCACTGCCCGTATAGTTATATAGAAAACTACTTTCTACACGGATAACACCTATGTACTTTCGAAGAACTGCCCTATTTATCCTGCGTGCACTGCTCTTATTTTGACAATTGCATTGCTCTATGTAATGCTGTAGGTACACTGGTTTCTGTTCGAAGCATTGCGCTTCCTCAGCCGCGTGCACTGCTGTCAACACCCGGATTTTTAATCCCAGATGCCTGTTATGCCATTCCTCGCAATCCCAGGATTACCATGTTTGCGAGACATAACGGATTGGATATCACAATACATCATCCATTACAAACCATACATAAGGTCTTACACAAATAAGGATCTCATGATCCAGTCTTAATACAACAGCGGAAATAAAAGATAAGCGTAACGGTGGGGTCCATCTTCAGGGGCATAGGCAATGCTGACGAGGGCAGATAGTCCTAGTTATCATAGCCGTCCTGTTGGCCAAAATCTTGGTAATCTCCTTCATAGTCTAGCCATGAGAATAGCCAGGGACAAAAGCCATGAGTACTCTTTAAGTACTCGCAAACTACCACTAACAAGTAATATTGTTCTAAGTTAAAGTGCTTACTCTATGTTTAACTATAAGGTTATGTTTGAAACCTAAGTTGAGTTCAGAAGCAAAGAAAGATAAAATAAAGTTCTAGAATCACTTAAGTTGGGAAGCTATTGCCATAAACACAACTCTGTTGTGAGCAAGTCAAGATTCATCATTCATTTCATAAGTCACTTGAAAATATCTGACAATGAAACAGTATGGCCATTCCAACTGTCCATAACCGCAAATGTGGTTATTCGAATAGTTTGACACTCTGCAAAGGTGGTACACTTTCACGACAAGTTAAGGAAGTAAATAGGTCAAGTTTCCCCTACTAGAAGTAGGGAAACCGGTGATAAAGTCCATTCCGATGGAATCCCATTTCCATTCCGGAATCTGAATGGTTGCAATAGTCATGCAGGTGGTAAAGTGATAAAGTAAAGGAAGTAAAGCTTGAAAATAAAACTTGGGGTAACTAATAGTCAAAGTGATATGACTCAAGCATGCCTATAGCATCTTGGATCAAGTTAACTAGCTTAATTCTAGCTTTCTATAATAGGTTGCCTTGGTTGGTGCAGTGGTTGAAGTTTTCTTCTCCTTCTTCTTGATAGAACTCCTCCTCCTCGAAAGCTTGGTCGGTACTATCGTCTATAAATACATACGGATTACACAATCACCAAACAATACTTAACTAGTATAATTAGCATTCTAAGGCACACCTTTGATGATCTATTATCATCACAAGCATCACAAATTTAATTCAATAGTTTCACTCTTTTTAATTTAGAAAAGTAATTTCTACTCATTAAAAAAATTAACTAAGAGTTAATATTCACCACTTAAAGTATGGGATCATGTGGACACATGTCATCACCACATATTCTAACATGTGGGGATGTGATTTAAGGGTTGGATCATAATTACTTTGGTTTAAGTTCATTGTTTAATGATTTAAAGTGACTAGAAATGCCTATATAGCATTATTTTGGTAATAGTACAAATTCACTGCATGTAAGCCTTAATATTATTATATATTCAGATATGTATGATGAAATGTGATTTTTGAGAGTTGGAATCAACTCCAAATCTATCTTGGTTGATTTTATAAAAATGTTGCAAGGTGCAAAAGCTTTTGTTTATTATTTTTACTAGGAGAGATCTATAACTCTAAATGAATTAAATCCAACGGTCTTGGATATAGCTTTTCAGTAGCTTTCTAGCAAAATTGGAATCACTTCATTTGGATTTGTAAATCTCTCTGAATTTATTTTCAAACTTAGAGACAGAACTAAGTTTAAACTAAATAGGAAAATCCTAATTCAAACTAACTAGGTCTCGCAGGAAACGCTAACGGGCCGGCCCAGTGTCACTCCGCAGCGCGGGGCTCAGCTGACAGGGGGTTCCACCGGTTAGCGGCTTATAACATCCGAAGCGGTACAGGGCAATGTGGGACGTTGGATTAGAGTGGGGATCAATGGTTGGGTATCGTCGTCGACGACAGACCTGTCGCCAGCGAGCTCTAACCCTAGCGGATTGGTGGGGTGCATAGGAGGCATAGCAGGGCTCCAGCGACGACGGCGAGGCGGGCAAACGGACTGGTGGTCGACGGCGAGCTCAGGGACGGTCAAGGCAGCTCCTGGGGTGGTCGCAATCAGCGGCGCCCTTCTCCTCTAGAGGCGGCCTGCTCCGGTGCAATTCCGGCGAGCTGCTGCTCCCCGTGCTCTGGCTAGAGGTGTGGGACGATCATTGAGGTGAGAGGAGTGGAGTGGTGTGTTGCAAATGGCTGGGAGTGCCCTCCTTTTATAGGCTCGACGGCTAGATCGAGAGGGATGGGCAGGCGGCGGTGGCAACATGGCTACGGGATGCTAGCGACATGGCTGCGGGCGGCGATCGACGCGCGGCCTCCTAGCGGTGCTCTAGGACTTTAATGCGGGCTTAGGGGCGGTGGTATGCGGTCGGGCGGACCTGGCGCTCTGAGCGACAGAGGCGGTGGTGTCCGCGATGAGCGGTGGCTGTGAGGCGTTGGGCGGCGAACGGGTGTGTCTGGCATGCTCCCTGGGTCGTGGCGAAGCGATGGGCACGGTCTGCGGTCGAGCGGCGGCTTGTGCACGCGTGTCGGGCGCGGTGCTCTGGCGCGTGCTCGGCATGGCGCGGTGGCACTGGGCGCGCGGATTTCTTGGTGGTCCACGGCTGGGCCTGGCTCGGGGAGGGGACAGTGGACGGCGGGCAGGTGCTGGCTATCTCGTAGACATGGCGAGAGAGGGGGAGGTGGCCTGCTGGGGGTAATGGCATGGTCGGCCGGCGAGTTGATGCTCGGCTTGGCATGGCCATGCTGCTAGGAGGTAGGAGATGGGTTAGTTAGGTCTTGGCTAGATCATTAGGAGACAATGGGAGCAAATGAGGGTCAAATGGGGGACAAGTTTGGCCAGAACACTATTCAAAATAGTGAATTTTGTTTTGTTTGAAATCTGTCTAGAAGGTGTTTGATGAAATGGCCGCATGAACTTTACTTTTGAATTTTGAAAAGTTTTTTGGTGGGTGTGCTAGTACTAAGCTTGATACGTTGTGGGTGCTTGGGTTTTGAAAATTGAGTTCATTGGATGATTTTTGAAATAATGGGATCTTCCTATATGAGATAGATTCAATTTTAAACAGTCATTTAAATATAGTATTTAAATGTTTTTAGCAGATCACAAAGTGGGCCTTGGTACCTCATTATGTGTACTAGCAAGGGGTGTAAATATCCACAATTGTTTCTGTTAAGTTTTGAGTACTAGGAATAGCCAAAGTAGGCATGATAGTTAATTTGGCCAAAATGACCATACACTTCATTTATTCCTTTTGAGTTGTTTTTCTTTGGGAAAAGTTTGGGAATGATTTAGATGATGTTTATTTCACCTAAGAATCATATTACAAGCAATGAATCACAGAACCATGGAAATTCAAATCAACTCCTAATTTAAATGCACATACACATGAATGCTTTCATATTTTGAAATGGAAAAGTTTTTGTTAACCCTAATTTTAATGATTTGGATCTTGATAAGCTTGGATTAAAGTTTTGAGATGTTACAACTTCCTAACCTAGAAACTATACTAGCCTCTAACGAATGCGGGACGACCCGCACTATAAGTGCGCTGCCCGTATAGTCATATAGATAACTGCTTTCTACACGGATACAAATCTATGTACTTTCAAAAAACTGCCCTATGTACTCTAAGTGCACTGCCCGTATAGTTATATAGAAAACTGCTTTCTACACGGATACACACCTATGTACTTTCGAAGAACTGCCCTATTTATCCTGCGTGCACTGCCCTTATGTCGACAATTGCACTACTCTATGTAATGCTGCAGGTACACTAGTTTCTGTTCGAAGCACTGCGCTTCCTCAGCCACGTGCACCGCCTAACCTAGAAACTCTACTAGCCCCTAACGAATGCGGGACGACCCCGCACTCTAAGTGCACTGTCCGTATAGTCATATAGAAAAATGCTTTCTACACGGATACAAACTTATGTACTTTCGAAAAAATGCCCTATGTACTCTAAGTGCACTGCCCGTATAGCCATATAGAAAACTGCTTTCTACACGGATACACACCTATGTACTTTCGAAGAACTGCCCTATTCATCCTGCGTGCACTGCCCTTATGTCGACAATTGCACTGCTCTATGTAATGCTCCAGGTACACTGTTTTCTGTTTGAAGCACTGCGCTTCCTCAGCCACGTGCACTGCCTAACCTAGAAACTATACTAGCCCCTAACGAATGCGGAACGACCCCGCACTTTAAGTGCACTGCCCGTATAGTCATATAGAAAACTGCTTTCTACACAGATACACACCTATGTACTTTCGAAAAACTGCCCTATATACTCTAAGTGCACTGCCCGTATAGTCATATAGAAAACTGCTTTCTACACGGATACAAACCTATGTACTTTCGCAGAACTGCCCTATTTATCATGTGTGCACTGCCCTTATTTCGACAATTGCACTGCTCTATGTAAGGCTGCAGGTACACTGGTTTCTGTTCGAAGCACTGCGCTTCCTCAGCCACGAGCACTGCCTAACCTAGAAACTATACTAGCACCTAACGAATGCGGGACGACCCCGCACTCTAAGTGCACTGCCTGTATAGTCATATAGAAAACTACTTTCTACATGGATACAAAGCTATGTACTTTCGAAAATCTGCCCTATGTACTCTAAGTCCACTGCCCGTATAGTCATATAGAAATCTGCTTTCTACACGGATACACACCTATGTACTTTCGAAGAACTGCCCTATTTATCATGCGTGCACTGCCCTTATGTTGACAATTGCACTGCTCTATGTAATGCTGAAGGTACACTGGTTTCTGTTCGAAGCACTGCGATTCCTCAGCCTCGTGCACTATCTAACCTATAAACTATACTAGCCCCTAAGGAATGCGGGACGACCCCGCACTCTAAGTGCACTGCCCGTATTGTCATATAGAAAATTGCTTTCTACACAGATACAAACCTATGTACTTTCGAAAAACTACCCTATGTACTCTAAGTGCACTACCCGTCTAGTCATATAGAAAACTACTTTCTACACAGATACACACCTATGTACTTTCGAAGAACTGCCCTATTTATCCTGCGTGCACTTCCCTTATGTCGACAATTGCACTGCTCTATGTAATGCTGCAGGTACGCTGGTTTTTGTTTTAAGCACTGCGCTTCCTCAGCCACGTGCACTGCCTAACCTCAAAATTATGCTAGACCCTAACGAATGTGGGAAGACCCCGCACTCTAAGTGCACTTCCCGTATAGTCATATAGAAAACTCCTTTCTACACAGATACACACCTATGTACTTTCGAAAACTGCCCTATGTACTCTAAGTGCACTGCCCGTATAGTCATATAGAAAACTGCTTTCTACACAGATACACACCTATGTACTTTCGAAGAACTACCCTATTTATCCTGCGTGCACTGCCCTTATTTCGACAATTGCACTGCTATATGTAAAGCTACAGGTACACTGGTTTCTGTTCGAAGCACTGCGCTTCCTCAGCCACGTGCACTGCCTAACCTAAAAACTATACTAGCCCCTAACGAATGCGGGACGACCCCGCAATCAAAGTGCACTGCCCGTATAGTCATATAGAAATCTGCTTTCTACACGGATACAAACCTATGTACTTTCGAAAAACTGCCCTATGTACTCTAAGTGCACTGCCCGTATAGTCATATAGAAAACTGCTTTCTACACAGATACACACCTATGTACTTTCGAAGAACTGCCCTATTTATCCTGCGTGCACTGCCCTTATGTCGACAATTGCACTGCTCTATGTAATGCTACAGGTACACTTGTTTCTGTTCGAAGCACTACGCTTACTCAGCCACGTGCACTGCCTAACCTAAAGACTATACTAGCCCCTAACGAATGCGGGACGACCCCGCACTCTAAGTGCACTGCCCATATAGTCATATAGAAAACTACTTTCTACACGGATACAAACCTATGCACTCTAACTGCACTGTCCGTATAGTCATATAGAAAACTTCTTTCTACACGGATACACACGTATGTACTTTCGAAAAAGTGCCCTATTTATCCTGCGTGCACTGCCCTGATGTCGACAATTGCACTTCTCAGTGTAATGTTGCAGGTACACTGGTTTCTGTTCGAAGCACTGCGCGTCCTCAGCCACGTGCACTGCCTAACCTTGAAACTATATTAGCCCCGAACGAATGCGGGACGACCCCACACTCTAAGTGCACTGCCCGTATAGTCATATAGATAACTGCTTTCTACACGGATACAAATCTATGTACTTTCAAAAAACTGCCCTATGTACTCTAAGTGCACTGCCCATATAGTTATATAGAAAACTGCTTTCTACACGGATACACACCTATGTACTTTCGAAGAACTGCCCTATTTATCCTGCGTGCACTGCCCTTATGTCGACAATTGCACTACTCTATGTAATGCTGCAGGTACACTAGTTTCTGTTCGAAGCACTGCGCTTCCTCATCCACGTGCACTGCCTAACCTAGGAACTATACTAGCCCCTAACGAATGCAGGACGACCCCGCACTCTAAGTGCACTGCCCGTATAGTCATATAGAAAAATGCTTTCTACGCGGATACAAACTTATGTACTTTCGAAAAACTGCCCTATGTACTCTAAGTGCACTGCCCGTATAGCCATATAGAAAACTGCTTGCACTGCTCTATGCAATGCTGCAGGTACACTGTTTTCTGTTTGAAGCACTGCGCTTCCTCAGCCATGTGCACTGCCTAACCTAGAAACTATACTAGCCCCTAACGAATGCGGAACGAGCCCGCACTTTAAGTGCACTGCCCGTATAGTCATATAGAAAACTGCTTTCTACACGGATACACACCTATGTACTTTCGAAAAACTGCCCTATATACTCTAAGTGCACTGCCCGTATAGTCATATAGAATACTGCTTTCTACACGGATACAAGCCTATGTACTTTCGAAGAACTGCCCTATTTATCATGTGTGCACTGCCCTTATATCGACAATTGCACTGCTCTATGTAAGGCTGCAGGTACACTGGTTTCTGTTCGAAGCACTGCGCTTCCTCAGCCGCGAGCACTGCCTAACCTAGAAACTATTCTAGCCCCTAACGAATGCGGGACGACCCCGCACTCTAAGTGCACTTCCCGTATAGTCATATGGAAAACTGCTTTCTACACATATACAAACCTATGTACTTTCGAAAATCTGCCCTATGTACTCTAAGTGCACTGCCCGTATAGTCATATAGAAATCTGCTTTCTACATGGATACACACCTATGTACTTTTGAAGAACTTCCCTGTTTATCCTGCGTGCACTGCCCTTATGTCGACAATTGCACTGCTCTATGTAATGCTGAAGGTACAATGGTTTCTGTTCAAAGCACTGTGCTTTCTCAGCCACGTGCACTGCCTAACCTAGAAACTATACTAGCCCCTAACGAATGCGGGACGACCCCGCACTCTAAGTGCACTCCCCATATAGTCATATAGAAAACTGCTTTCTACGAGGATACACACCTATGTACTTTCGAAGAACTGCCCTATTTATCATGTGTGCACTGCCCTTATTTCGACAATTGCACTTCTCTATGTAATGCTGCAGGTACACTGGTTTCTGTTGACGCACCGCTCTTCCACATCCACGTGCACTGCCTAACCTAGAAACTATACTAGGCCCTAACGAATGCGGGACGACCCGCACTATAAGTGCACTGCCCGTATAGTCATATAGATAACTGCTTTCTACACGGATACAAATCTATGTACTTTCAAAAAACTACCCTATGTACTCTAAGTGCACTGCCCGTATAGCTATATAGAAAACTGCTTTCTACACGGATACACACCTATGTACTTTCGAAGAACTGCCCTATTTATCCTGCGTGCACTGCCCTTATGTCGACAATTGCACTACTCTATGTAATGCTGCAGGTACACTAGTTTCTGTTCGAAGCACTGCGCTTCCTCAGCCACGTGCACCGCCTAACCTAGAAACTCTACTAGCCCCTAACGAATGCGGGACGACCCCTCACTCTAAGTGCACTGTCCGTATAGTCATATAGAAAAATGCTTTCTACACGGATACAAACTTATGTACTTTCGAAAAAATGCCCTATGTACTCTAAGTGCACTGCCCGTATAGCCATATAGAAAACTGCTTTCTACACGGATACACACCTATGTACTTTCGAAGAACTGCCCTATTCATCCTGCGTGCACTGCCCTTATGTCGACAATTGCACTGCTCTATGTAATGCTCCAGGTACACTGTTTTCTGTTTGAAGCACTGCGCTTCCTCAGCCACGTGCACTGCCTAACCTAGAAACTATACTAGCCCCTAACGAATGCGGAACGACCCCGCACTTTAAGTGCACTGCCCGTATAGTCATATAGAAAACTGCTTTCTACACAGATACACACCTATGTACTTTCGAAAAATTGCCCTATATACTCTAAGTGCACTGCCCGTATAGTCATATAGAAAACTGCTTTCTACACGGATACAAACCTATGTACTTTCGCAGAACTGCCCTATTTATCATGTGTGCACTGCCCTTATTTCGACAATTGCACTGCTCTATGTAAGGCTGCAGGTACACTGGTTTCTGTTCGAAGCACTGCGCTTCCTCAGCCACGAGCACTGCCTAACCTAGAAACTATACTAGCCCCTAACGAATGCGGGACGACCCCGCACTCTAAGTGCACTGCCTGTATAGTCATATAGAAAACTACTTTCTACATGGATACAAAGCTATGTACTTTCGAAAATCTGCCCTATGTACTCTAAGTCCACTGCCCGTATAGTCATATAGAAATCTGCTTTCTACATGGATACACACCTATGTACTTTCGAAGAACTGCCCTATTTATTATGCGTGCACTGCCCTTATGTTGACAATTGCACTGCTCTATGTAATGCTGAAGGTACACTGGTTTCTGTTCGAAGCACTGCGATTCCTCAGCCTCGTGCACTATCTAACCTATAAACTATACTAGCCCCTAAGGAATGCGGGACGACCCCGCACTCTAAGTGCACTGCCCGTATTGTCATATAGAAAATTGCTTTCTACACAGATACAAACCTATGTACTTTCGAAAAACTACCCTATGTACTCTAAGTGCACTACCCGTCTAGTCATATAGAAAACTACTTTCTACACAGATACACACCTATGTACTTTCGAAGAACTGCCCTATTTATCCTGCGTGCACTTCCCTTATGTCGACAATTGCACTGCTCTATGTAATGCTGCAGGTACGCTGGTTTTTGTTTTAAGCACTGCGCTTCCTCAGCCACGTGCACTGCCTAACCTAAAAATTATGCTAGACCCTAACGAATGTGGGACGACCCCGCACTCTAAGTGCACTTCCCGTATAGTCATATAGAAAACTCCTTTCTACACAGATACACACCTATGTACTTTCGAAAACTGCCCTATGTACTCTAAGTGCACTGCCCGTATAGTCATATAGAAAACTGCTTTCTACACAGATACACACCTATGTACTTTCGAAGAACTACCCTATTTATCCTGCGTGCACTGCCCTTATTTCGACAATTGCACTGCTATATGTAAAGCTACAGGTACACTGGTTTCTGTTCGAAGCACTGCGCTTCCTCAGCCACGTGCACTGCCTAACCTAAAAACTATACTAGCCCCTAACGAATGCGGGACGACCCCGCAATCAATGTGCACTGCCCGTATAGTCATATAGAAATCTGCTTTCTACACGGATACAAACCTATGTACTTTCGAAAAACTGCCCTATGTACTCTAAGTGCACTGCCCGTATAGTCATATAGAAAACTGCTTTCTACACAGATACACACCTATGTACTTTCGAAGAACTGCCCTATTTATCCTGCGTGCACTGCCCTTATGTCGACAATTGCACTGCTCTATGTAATGCTACAGGTACACTTGTTTCTGTTCGAAGCACTACGCTTACTCAGCCACGTGCACTGCCTAACCTAAAGACTATACTAGCCCCTAACGAATGCGGGACGACCCCGCACTCTAAGTGCACTGCCCATATAGTCATATAGAAAACTACTTTCTACACGGATACAAACCTATGCACTCTAACTGCACTGTCCGTATAGTCATATAGAAAACTTCTTTCTACACGGATACACACGTATGTACTTTCGAAAAAGTGCCCTATTTATCCTGCGTGCACTGCCCTGATGTCGACAATTGCACTTCTCAGTGTAATGTTGCAGGTACACTGGTTTCTGTTCGAAGCACTGCGCGTCCTCAGCCACGTGCACTGCCTAACCTTGAAACTATATTAGCCCCGAACGAATGCGGGACGACCCCGCACTCTAAGTGCACTGCCCGTATAGTCATATAGATAACTGCTTTCTACACGGATACAAATCTATGTACTTTCAAAAAACTGCCCTATGTACTCTAAGTGCACTGCCCATATAGTTATATAGAAAACTGCTTTCTACACGGATACACACCTATGTACTTTCGAAGAACTGCCCTATTTATCCTGCGTGCACTGCCCTTATGTCGACAATTGCACTACTCTATGTAATGCTGCAGGTACACTAGTTTCTGTTCGAAGCACTGCGCTTCCTCATCCACGTGCACTGCCTAACCTAGGAACTATACTAACCCCTAGCGAATGCAGGACGACCCCGCACTCTAAGTGCACTGCCCGTATAGTCATATAGAAAAATGCTTTCTACGCGGATACAAACTTATGTACTTTCGAAAAACTGCCCTATGTACTCTAAGTGCACTGCCCGTATAGCCATATAGAAAACTGCTTGCACTGCTCTATGCAATGCTGTAGGTACACTGTTTTCTGTTTGAAGCACTGCGCTTCCTCAGCCATGTGCACTGCCTAACCTAGAAACTATACTAGCCCCTAACGAATGCGGAACGAGCCCGCACTTTAAGTGCACTGCCCGTATAGTCATATAGAAAACTGCTTTCTACACGGATACACACCTATGTACTTTCGAAAAACTGCCCTATATACTCTAAGTGCACTGCCCGTATAGTCATATAGAATACTGCTTTCTACACGGATACAAGCCTATGTACTTTCGAAGAACTGCCCTATTTATCATGTGTGCACTGCCCTTATATCGACAATTGCACTGCTCTATGTAAGGCTGCAGGTACACTGGTTTCTGTTCGAAGCACTGCGCTTCCTCAGCCGCGAGCACTGCCTAACCTAGAAACTATTCTAGCCCCTAACGAATGCGGGACGACCCCGCACTCTAAGTGCACTTCCCGTATAGTCATATGGAAAACTGCTTTCTACACATATACAAACCTATGTACTTTCGAAAATCTGCCCTATGTACTCTAAGTGCACTGCCCGTATAGTCATATAGAAATCTGCTTTCTACATGGATACACACCTATGTACTTTTGAAGAACTTCCCTGTTTATCCTGCGTGCACTGCCCTTATGTCGACAATTGCACTGCTCTATGTAATGCTGAAGGTACAATGGTTTCTGTTCAAAGCACTGTGCTTTCTCAGCCACGTGCACTGCCTAACCTAGAAACTATACTAGCCCCTAACGAATGCGGGACGACCCCGCACTCTAAGTGCACTGCCCATATAGTCATATAGAAAAATGCTTTCTACGAGGATACACACCTATGTACTTTCGAAGAACTGCCCTATTTATCATGTGTGCACTGCCCTTATTTCGACAATTGCACTTCTCTATGTAATGCTGCAGGTACACTGGTTTCTGTTGACGCACCGCTCTTCCACATCCACGTGCACTGCCTAACCTAGAAACTATACTAGGCCCTAACGAATGCGGGACGACCCGCACTATAAGTGCACTGCCCGTATAGTCATATAGATAACTGCTTTCTACACGGATACAAATCTATGTACTTTCAAAAAACTACCCTATGTACTCTAAGTGCACTGCCCGTATAGCTATATAGAAAACTGCTTTCTACACGGTTACACACCTATGTACTTTCGAAGAACTGCCCTATTTATCTTGCGTGCACTGCCCTTATGTCGACAATTGCACTACTCTATGTAATGCTGCAGGTACACTAGTTTCTGTTCGAAGCACTGCGCTTCCTCAGCCACGTGCACTGCCTAACCTAGAAACTATACTAGCCCCTAACGAATGCGGGACGACCCCGCACTCTATGTGCATTGCCCGTATAGTCATATAGAAAACTGCTTTCTACACGGATACAAACCAATGTACTTTCGAAAATCTGCCCTATGTACTCTAAGTGCACTTGCCGTATAGTCATAAAGAAATCTGCTTTCTACATGGATACACACCTATGTACTTTTGAAGAACTGCCCTATTTATCCTGCGTGCACTACCCTTATGTCGACAATTGCACTGCTCTATGTAATGCTGAAGGTACACTAGTTTCTGTTCAAAGCACTGTGCTTTCTCAGCCACGTGCACTGCCTAACCTAGAAACTATCCTAGCCCCTAACAAATGCGGGACGACCCCGCGCTCTAAGTGCACTGCCCGTATAGTCATATAAAAAACTGCTTTCTACGCGGATACACACCTATGTACTTTCGAAAAACTGCCCTATGTACTCTAAGTGCACTGCCCGTATAGTCATATAGAAAACTGCTTTTTACACGGATACACACCTATGTACTTTCGAAGAACTGCCCTATTTATCCTGCGTGCACTCCCCTTATGTCGACAGTTGCACTTCTCTATGTAATGCTGCAGGTACACTTGTTTCTGTTCAAAGCACTGCGCTTCCTCAACCATGTGGACTGCCTAACCTAGAAACTATACTAGCCTGTAATGAATGCGGGACGACCCCGCAATCTAAGTGCACTGCCCGTATAGTCATATAGAAAACTGCTTGCTACACGGACACACACCTATGTACTTTCGAAAAACTTCCCTACGTACTCTAAGTGCGCTGCCCCCGTATAGTCTATAGAAAACTGCTTTCTACACGGATACACATCTATGTACTTTCGAAGAACTGCCCTATTTATCCTGCGTACACTGCCCTTATGTCGACAATTGCACTACTCTATGTAATGCTGCAGGTACACTGGTTTCTGTTCGAAGCACTATGCTTCCTCAGCCACGTGCACTGCCTAAACCTAGAAACTATAGTAGCCCCTATCGAATGCGGGATGACCCCGCACTCTAATTGCACTGCCCGTATACTCATATAGAAAACTGCTTTCTACACGGATACAAACCTATGTACTTTCGAAAAACTGACCTATGTACTCTAAGTGCACTGCCCATATAGTCATATAGAAAACTGCTTTCTACATGGATACACACCTATGTACTTTCGAAGAACTGCCCTATTTATCCTGCGTGCACTGCCCTTTTGTCGATAATTGCAGTTCTCTATGTAATGCTGCAGGTACACTGGTTTCTGTTCGAAGCACTGCGCTTACTCAGCCACGTGCACTGCCTAACCTAGAAACTATACTAGCCCCTAACGAATGCGGGATGACCCCGCACTCTAAGTGCACTGCCCGTATAGTCATATAGAAAGGTGCTTTCTAAACGGATACACACCTATGTACTTTCGAAAAACTGACCTATGTACTCTAAGTGCACTAACCGTATAGTCATATAGAAAACTGCTTTCTACATGGATACATACCTATGTAGTTTCGAAGAACTGCCCTATTTATCCTGCGTGCACTGCCCTTATGTCGACAATTGCACTGCTCTATGTAATGCTGCAGGTACACTAGTTTCTGTTCGAAGCATTGCGCTTCCTCAGCCACGTGCACTGCCTAAACATAGAAACTATACTAGGCCCTAACGAATGCGGGACGACCCCGCACTCTAAGTGCACTTCCCGTATAGTCATATAGAAAACAGCTTTCTACACGGATACAAACCTATGTACTTTCGAAAAACTGCCCTATGTACTCTAAGTGCAATGCCCGTATAGTCATATAGAAAACTGTTTTCTACACGGATACACACCTATGAACTTTCGAAGAACTTCCCTATTTATCTTGCGTGCACTGCCCTTATGTCGACAATTGCACTGCTCTATGTAATACTACAGGTACACTAGTTTTTGTTCGAAGCACTGCGCTTACTCAGCCACGTGCAATGCCTAACCTAAAAACTATACTAGCCCCTAACGAATGCGGGACGAGCCCGCACTCTAAGTGCACTGCCCGTATAGTCATATAGAAAACTGCTTTCTACACGGATACAAACCTATGTACTTTCGAAAAACTGCCCTATGTACTCTAAGTGCACTTCCCGTATAGTCATATAGAAAACTGCTTTCTACATGGATACACACCTATGTACTTTCGAAGAACTGCCCTATTTATCTTTTGTGCACTGCCCTTATGTCGACAATTGCTCTGCTCTATGTAATGTTGCAGGTACACTAGTTTCTGTTCCTCACACTACGCTTCCTCAGCCACGTGCACTACCTAACCTAGAAACTATACTAGCCCCTAACGAATGCGGGATGACCCCGCACTCTAAGTGCACTGCTTGTATAGTCATATAGAAAACTGCTTTCTACACGGATACAACCCTATGTACTTTCGAAAAAATGCCCTTTGTACTAAGTGCACTGCCCGTATAGTCATATAGAAAACTTCTTTCTACACGGATACACACGTATGTACTTTCGAAGAACTGCCCTATTTATCCTGCGTGCACTGCCCTTATGTCGACAATTGCACTGCTCTGTGTAATGCTGCAGGTACACTGGTTTTTGTTCGAAGCACTACGCTTCCTCAGCCACGTGCACTGCCTAACCTAAAAATTATACTAGCCCCTAACGAATGTGGGACGACCCCGCACTCTAAGTGCATTTCCTGTAAAGTCATATAGAAAACTGCTTTCTACACGGATACACACCTATGTACTTTCGAAAAACTGCCCTATGTACTCTAAGTGCACTGCCCGTGTAGTCATATAGAAAACTGCTTTCTACACGGATACACACCTATGTACTTTCGAAGAACTACCCTATTTATCATGCGGTCACTGCCCTTATTTCGACAATTGCACTGCTCTATGTAAAGCTGCAGGTACACTGGTTTCTGTTCGAAGCACTGCGCTTCCTCAGCCACGTGCACTGCCTAACCTAGAAAATATATTAGCCCCTAACAAATGCGGGACAACCCCGCACTCTAAGTGCAGTGCCTGTATAGTTATATAGAAAACTGCTTTCTACACGAGACAACCCTATGTACTTTCCAAAAACTGCCCTTTGTACTCTAAGTGCACTGCCCGTATAGTCATATAGAAAACTGCTTTCTACACGGATACACACCTATGTACTTTCGAAGAACTACCCTATTTATCCTGCGTGCACTGCCCTTATGTCAACAATTGCACTCCTCTATGTAATGTTGAAGATACACTGGTTTCTGTTCGAAGCACTGCGCTTCCTCAGCCACGTGCACTGTCTAACCTAGAAACATACTAGCCCCTAACGAATGCGAGACGACCCCGCACTCTAAGTGCACTGCCCGTATAGTCATATAGAAAACTGCTTTCTACACGGATACAAACCTATGTACTCTCGAAAAACTGCCCTATGTACTCTAAGTGCACTTCTCGTATAGTCATATAGAAAATTGGTTTCTACACAGATACACACCTATGTACTTTCGAAGAACTTCCCTATTTATCCTGCGTGCACTGCCCTTATGTCGACAATTGCACTGCTCTATGTAATGCTGCAGGTACACTGGTTTCTGCTCGAAGCACTCCGCTTCCTCAGCCACGTGCACTGCCTAATCTAGAAACGATACTAGCCCCTAACGAATGCGGGACGACCCCGCACTCTAAGTGCATTGCCCGTATAGTCATATAGAAAACTGCTTTCTACACGGATACAAATCTATGTACTTTTGAAAAACTGCCCTATGTACTCTATGTGCACTATCCGTATAGTCATATAGAAAACTTCTTTCTACACGGATACACACGTATGTACTTTCGAAGAACTGCCCTATTTATCTTGCGTGCACTTCCCTTATGTCGACAATTGCACTGCTCTGTGTAATGCTGCAGGTACACTGGTTTCTGTTCGAAGCACTGCGCTTCCTTAGCCACGTGCACTGCCTAACCTAAAAATTATACTAGCCCCTAACGAATGTGGGACGACCCCGCACTCTAAGTGCACTGCCCATATAGTCATATAGAAACTGCTTTCTACACGGATACAGACCAATGTACTTTTGAAAAACTGCTATATGTACTCTAAGTGCACTGCCCGTATAGTCATATAGAAAACTGCTTTCTACATGGATACACACCTATGTACTTTCGAAGAACTGCCCTATTTATCTTGCGTGCACTTCCCTTATGTCGACAATTGCACTGCTCTATGTAATGCTGCAGGTACACTGGTTTCTGTTCGAAGCACTGCGCGTCCTCAGCCACGTGCACTGCCTAACCTAGAAACTATATTAGCCCCTAACGAATGCATGACGACCTCGCACTCTAAGTGCACTGCCTATATAGTCATATAGAAACTGCTTTCTACACGGATGCAACCCTATGTACTTTCGAAAAACTGCCCTTTGTACTCTAAGTGCACTGCCCGTATAGTCATATAGAAAACTGCTTTCTACACGGATACACACCTATGTACTTTCGAAGAACTGCCCTATTTATCATGCGTGCACTGCCCTTATGTCGACAATTGCACTGCTCTATGTAATGCTGAAGGTACACTGGTTTCTGTTCGAAGCACTGCGCTTCCTCAGCCTCGTGCACTGTCTAACCTATAAACTATACTAGCCCTAAGGAATGCGGGACGACCCCGCACTCTAAGTGCACTGCCCGTATTGTCATATAGAAAACTGCTTTCTACACAGATACAAACCTATGTACTTTCGAAAAACTGCCCTATGTACTCTAAGTGCACTGCCTGTATAGTCATATAGAAAACTGCTTTCTACACAGATACACACCTATGTACTTTCGAAGAACTGCCCTATTTATCCTGCGTGCACTGCCCTTATGTCGACAATTGCACTGCTCTATGTAATGCTGCAGGTACACTTGTGTCCGTTAGAAGCACTGCGTTTACTCAGCCACGTGCACTGCCTAACCTAGAAACTATATTAGCCCCTAACGAATGTGGGACGACCCCGCACTCTAAGTGCACTGCCCGTATAGTCATATAGAAAACTGCTTTCTACACGGATACAAACCTATGTACTCTAACTGCACTGTCCGTATAGTCATATAGAAAACTTCTTTCTACAAGGATACACACGTATGTACTTTCGAAGAACTGCCCTATTTATCCTATGTGCACTGCCCTTATGTCGACAATTGCACTTCTCTGTGTAATGCTGCAGGTACACTGGTTTCTGTTCGAAGCACTGCGCGTCCTCAGCCACGTGCACTGCCTAACCTAGAAACTATATTAGCCCCTAACGAATGCGGGACGACCCCGCACTCTAAGTGTAGTGCCTGTATATTCATATAGAAAACTGCTTTCTACACGGATGCAACCCTATGTACTTTCGAAAAACTGCCCTTTGTACTCTAAGTGCACTGCCCGTATAGTCATATAGAAAACTGCTTTCTAAACGGATACACACCTATGTACTTTCTAAGAACTGCCCTATTTATCATGCGTGCACTGCCCTGATGTCGACAATTGCACTGCTCTATGTAATGCTGAAGGTACACTGGTTTCTGTTCGAAGCACTGCGATTCCTCAGCCTCTTGCACTATCTAACCTATGAACTATACTAGCCCCTAAGGAATGCGGGACGACCCCGCACTCTAAGTGCACTGCCCGTATTGTCATATAGAAAACTGCTTTCTACACAGATACAAACCTATGTACTTTCGAAAAACTGCCCTATGTACTCTAAGTGCACTACCCGTATAGTCATATAGAAAACTACTTTCTACGCAGATACACACCTATGTACTTTCGAAGAACTGCCCTATTTATCTTGCGTGCACTTCCCTTATGTCGACAATTGCACTGCTCTATGTAATGCTGCAGGTACACTGGTTTCTGTTCGAAGCACTGCGCTTCCTCAGCCACGTCCACTGCCTAACCTAAAATTATGCTAGCCCCTAACGAATGTGGGACGACCCCGCACTCTAAGTGCACTTCCCGTATAGTCATATAGAAAACTGCTTTCTACACAGATACACCTATGTACTTTCGAAAAACTGCCCTATGTACTCTAAGTGCACTGCCCGTATAGTCATATAGAAAACTACTTTCTACACGGATACACACCTATGTACTTTCGAAGAACTACCCTATTTATCCTGCGTGCACTGCCCTTATTTCGACAATTGCACTGCTATATGTAAAGCTGCAGGTACACTGGTTTCTGTTCGAAGCACTGCGCTTCCTCAGCCACGTGCACTGCCTAACCTAAAAACTATACTAGCCCCTAACGAATGCGGGACGACCCTGCACTCAAAGTGCACTGCCCGTATAGTCATATAGAAAACTGATTTCTACACGGATACAAACCTATGTACTTTCGAAAAACTGCCCTATGTACTCTAAGTGCACTGCCCGTATAGTCATATAGAAAACTGCTTTCTACACAGATACACACCTATGTACTTTCGAAGAACTGCCCTATTTATCCTGCGTGCACTGCCCTTATGTCGACAATTGCACTGCTCTATGTAATGCTACAGGTACACTTGTGTCTGTTCGAAGCACTACGCTTACTCAGCCACGTGCACTGCCTAACCTAAAGACTATACTAGCCCCTAACGAATGCGGGACAACCCCGCACTCTAAGTGCACTACCCATATAGTCATATAGAAAACTGCTTTCTACACGGATACAAACCTATGTACTCTAACTGCACTGTCCGTATAGTCATATAGAAAACTTCTTTCTACACAGATACACACGTATGTACTTTCGAAGAACTGCCCTATTTATCCTGCGTGCACTGCCCTTATGTCGACAATTGCACTTCTCTATGTAATGCTGCAGGTACACTGGTTTCTGTTCGAAGCACTGCGCGTCCTCAGCCACGTGCACTGCCTAACCTAGAAACTATATTAGCCCCTAACGAATGCGGGACGACCACGCACTCTAAGTGCACTGCCTGTATAATCATATAGAAAACTGCTTTCTACACGGATGCAACCCTATGTACTTTCTAAAAACTGCCCTTTGTACTCTAAGTGCACTGCCCGTATAGTCATATAGAAAACTCCTTTCTACACGGATACACACCTATGTACTTTCGAAGAACTGCCCTATTTATCATGCGTGCACTGCCCTTATGTCGACAATTGCACTGCTCTATGTAATGCTGAAGGTACACTGGTTTCTGTTCGAAGCACTGCGCTTCCTTAGCCTCGTGCACTGTCTAACCTATAAACTATACTAGCCCCTAAGGAATGCGGGACGACCCCGCACTCTAAGTGCACTGCCCGTATTGTCATATAGAAAACTGCTTTCTACACAGATAGAAACCTATGTACTTTCGAAAAACTGCCCTATGTACTCTAAGTGCACTACCCGTATAGTCATATAGAAAACTACTTTCTACACAGATACACACCTATGTACTTTCGAAGAACTGCCCTATTTATCCTGCGTGCACTTCCCTTATGTCGACAATTGCACTGCTCTATGTAATGCTGCAGGTACACTGGTTTCTTTTCGAAGCACTGCGCTTCCTCAGGCACGTGCACTGCCTAACCTAGAAACTATATTAGCCCCTAACGAATGCGGGACGACCCCGCACTCTAAGTGCACTGCCCGTATAGTCATATAGAAAACTGCTTTCTACACGGATACAAACCTATGTACTTTCGAAAAACTGCCCTATGTACTGTAAGTGCACTGCCCGTATAGTCATATAGAAAACTGCTTTCTACACAGATACACACCTATGTACTTTCGAAGAACTGCCCTATTTATCCTGCGTGCACTGCCCTTATGTCGAGAATTGCACTGCTCTATGTAATGCTACAGGTACACTTGTTTCTGTTCGAAGCACTACGCTTACTCAGCCACATGCACTGCCTAACCTAAAGACTATACTAGCCCCTAACGAATGCGGGACTACCCCGCACTCTAAGTGCACTGCCCATATAGTCATATAGAAAACTGCTTTCTACACGGATACAAACCTATGTACTCTAACTGCACTGTCCGTATAGTCATATAGAAAACTTCTTTCTACACGGATACACACGTATGTACTTTCGAAGAACTGCCCTATTTATCCTGCGTGCACTGCCCTTATGTCGACAATTGCACTTCTCTGTGTAATGCTGCAGGTACACTGGTTTCTGTTCGAAGCACTGCGCGTCCTCAGCCACGTGCACTGCCTAACCTAGAAACTATATTAGCCCCTAACGAATGCGGGACGACCCCGCACTCTAAGTGCACTGCCTGTATTGTCATATAGAAAACTGCTTTCTACACGGATGCAACCCTATGTACTTTCGAAAAACTGCCCTTTGTACTCTAAGTGCACTGCCCGTATAGTCATATAGAAAACTGCTTTCTACACGGATACACACCTATGTACTTTCGAAGAACTGCCCTATTTATCATGCGTGCACTACCCTTATTTCGACAATTGCACTGCTCTATGTAATGCTGAAGGTACACTGGTTTCTGTTCAAAGCACTGCGATTCCTCCGCCTCGTGCACTGTCTAACCTATAAACTATACTAGCCCCTAAGGAATGCGGGACGACCCCGCACTCTAAGTGCACTGCCCGTATTGTCATATAGAAAACTGCTTTCTACACAGATACAAACCTATGTACTTTCGAAAAACTGCCCTATGTACTCTAAGTGCACTACCCGTATAGTCATATAGAAAACTACTTTCTACACAGATACACACCTATGTACTTTCGAAGAACTGCCCTATTTATCCTGCGTGCACTTCCCTTATGTCGACAATTGCACTGCTCTATGTAATGCTGCAGGTACACTGGTTTCTGTTCGAAGCACTGCGCTTCCTCAGCCACGTGCACTGCCTAACCTAAAAATTATGCTAGCCCCTAACGAATGTGGGACGACCCCGCACTCTAAGTGCACTTCCCGTATAGTCATATAGAAAACTGCTTTCTACACAGATACACCTATGTACTTTCGAAAAACTGCCCTATGTACTCTAAGTGCACTGCCCGTATAGTCATATAGAAAACTGCTTTCTACACGGATACACACCTAAGTACTTTCGAAGAACTACCCTATTTATCCTGCGTGCACTGCCCTTATTTCGAAAATTGCAATGCTATATGTAAAGCTGCAGGTACACTGGTTTCTGTTCGAAGCACTGCGCTTCCTCAGCCACGTGCACTGCCTAACCGAAAAACTATACTAGCCCCTAACGAATGCGGGACGACCCCGCACTCAAAGTGCACTGCCCGTATAGTCATATAGAAAACTGCTTTCTACACGGATACAAACCTATGTACTTTCGAAAAACTGCCCTATGTACTCTAAGTGCACTGCCCGTATAGTCATATAGAAAACTGCTTTCTCCACAGATACACACCTATGTACTGTCGAAGAACTGCCCTATTTATCCTGCGTGCACTGCCCCTATGTCGACAATTGCACTGCTCTATGTAATGCTACAGGTACACTTGTTTCTGTTCGAAGCACTACGCTTACTCAGCCACATGCACTGCCTAACCTAAAGACTATACTAGCCCCTAACGAATGCGGGACAACCCCGCACTCTAAGTGCACTGCCCATATAGTCATATAGAAAACTGCTTTCTACACGGATACAAACCTATGTACTCTAACTGCACTGTCCGTATAGTCATATAGAAAACTTCTTTCTACACGGATACACACGTATGTACTTTCGAAGAACTGCCCTATTTATCCTGCGTGCACTGCCCTTATGTCGACAATTGCACTTCTCTGTGTAATGCTGCAGGTACACTGGTTTCTGTTCGAAGCATTGCGCGTCCTCAGCCACGTGCACTGCCTAACCTAGAAACTATATTAGCCCCTAACGAATGCGGGACGACCACGCACTCTAAGTGCACTGCCTGTATAATCATATAGAAAACTGCTTTCTACACGGATGCAACCCTATGTACTTTCGAAAAACTACCCTTTGTACTCTAAGTGCACTGCCCGTATAGTCATATAGAAAACTGCTTTCTACACGGATACACACCTATGTACTTTCGAAGAACCGCCCTATTTATCATGCGTGCACTGCCCTTATGTCGACAATTGCACTGCTCTATGTAATGCTGAAGGTACACTGGTTTCTGTTCGAAGCACTGCGCTTCCTCAGCCTCGTGCACTGTCTAACCTATAAACTATACTAGCCCCTAAGGAATGCGGGACGACCCCGCACTCTAAGTGCACTGCCCGTATTGTCATATAGAAAACTGCTTTCTACACATATACAAACCTATGTACTTTCGAAAAACTGCCCTATGTACTCTAAGTGCACTACCCGTATAGTCATATAGAAAACTACTTTCTACACAGATACACACCTATGTACTTTCGAAGAACTGCCCTATTTATCCTGCGTGCACTTCCCTTATGTCGACAATTGCACTGCTCTATGTAATGCTGCAGGTACACTGGTTTCTGTTCGAAGCACTGCGCGTCCTCAGCCACGTGCACTGCCTAACCTAGAAACTATATTAGCCCCTAACGAATGCGGGACGACCACGCACTCTAAGTGCACTGCCTGTATAATCATATAGAAAACTGCTTTCTACACGGATGCAACCCTATGTACTTTCGAAAAACTGCCCTTTGTACTCTAAGTGCACTGCCCGTATAGTCATATAGAAAACTGCTTTCTACACGGATACACACCTATGTACTTTCGAAGAACCGCCCTATTTATCATGCGTGCACTGCCCTTATTTCGACAATTGCACTGCTATATGTAAAGCTGCAGGTACACTGGTTTCTGTTCGAAGCACTGCGCTTCCTCAGCCACGTGCACTGCCTAACCGAAAAACTATACTAGCCCCTAACGAATGCGGGACGACCCCGCACTCAAAGTGCACTGCCCGTATAGTCATATAGAAAACTGCTTTCTACACGGATACAAACCTATGTACTTTCGAAAAACTGCCCTATGTACTCTAAGTGCACTGCCCGTATAGTCATATAGAAAACTGCTTTCTCCACAGATACACACCTATGTACTGTCGAAGAACTGCCCTATTTATCCTGCGTGCACTGCCCCTATGTCGACAATTGCACTGCTCTATGTAATGCTACAGGTACACTTGTTTCTGTTCGAAGCACTACGCTTACTCAGCCACATGCACTGCCTAACCTAAAGACTATACTAGCCCCTAACGAATGCGGGACAACCCCGCACTCTAAGTGCACTGCCCATATAGTCATATAGAAAACTGCTTTCTACACGGATACAAACCTATGTACTCTAACTGCACTGTCCGTATAGTCATATAGAAAACTTCTTTCTACACGGATACACACGTATGTACTTTCGAAGAACTGCCCTATTTATCCTGCGTGCACTGCCCTTATGTCGACAATTGCACTTCTCTGTGTAATGCTGCAGGTACACTGGTTTCTGTTCGAAGCATTGCGCGTCCTCAGCCACGTGCACTGCCTAACCTAGAAACTATATTAGCCCCTAACGAATGCGGGACGACCACGCACTCTAAGTGCACTGCCTGTATAATCATATAGAAAACTGCTTTCTACACGGATGCAACCCTATGTACTTTCGAAAAACTACCCTTTGTACTCTAAGTGCACTGCCCGTATAGTCATATAGAAAACTGCTTTCTACACGGATACACACCTATGTACTTTCGAAGAACCGCCCTATTTATCATGCGTGCACTGCCCTTATGTCGACAATTGCACTGCTCTATGTAATGCTGAAGGTACACTTGTTTCTGTTCGAAGCACTGCGCTTCCTCAGCCTCGTGCACTGTCTAACCTATAAACTATACTAGCCCCTAAGGAATGCGGGACGACCCCGCACTCTAAGTGCACTGCCCGTATTGTCATATAGAAAACTGCTTTCTACACAGATACAAACCTATGTACTTTCGAAAAACTGCCCTATGTACTCTAAGTGCACTACCCGTATAGTCATATAGAAAACTACTTTCTACACAGATACACACCTATGTACTTTCGAAGAACTGCCCTATTTATCCTGCGTGCACTTCCCTTATGTCGACAATTGCACTGCTCTATGTAATGCTGCAGGTACACTGGTTTCTGTTCGAAGCACTGCGCGTCCTCAGCCACGTGCACTGCCTAACCTAGAAACTATATTAGCCCCTAACGAATGCGGGACGACCACGCACTCTAAGTGCACTGCCTGTATAATCATATAGAAAACTGCTTTCTACACGGATGCAACCCTATGTACTTTCGAAAAACTGCCCTTTGTACTCTAAGTGCACTGCCCGTATAGTCATATAGAAAACTTCTTTCTACATGGATACACACCTATGTACTTTCGAAGAACCGCCCTATTTATCATGCGTGCACTGCCCTTATTTCGACAATTGCACTGCTATATGTAAAGCTGCAGGTACACTGGTTTCTGTTCGAAGCACTGCGCTTCCTCAGCCACGTGCACTGCCTAACCGAAAAACTATACTAGCCCCTAACGAATGCGGGACGACCCCGCACTCAAAGTGCACTGCCCGTATAGTCATATAGAAAACTGCTTTCTACACGGATACAAACCTATGTACTTTCGAAAAACTGCCCTATGTACTCTAAGTGCACTGCCCGTATAGTCATATAGAAAACTGCTTTCTCCACAGATACACACCTATGTACTGTCGAAGAACTGCCCTATTTATCCTGCGTGCACTGCCCCTATGTCGACAATTGCACTGCTCTATGTAATGCTACAGGTACACTTGTTTCTGTTCGAAGCACTACGCCTACTCAGCCACATGCACTGCCTAACCTAAAGACTATACTAGCCCCTAACGAATGCGGGACAACCCCGCACTCTAAGTGCACTGCCCATATAGTCATATAGAAAACTGCTTTCTACACGGATACAAACCTATGTACTCTAACTGCACTGTCCGTATAGTCATATAGAAAACTTCTTTCTACACGGATACACACGTATGTACTTTCGAAGAACTTCCCTATTTATCCTGCGTGCACTGCCCTTATGTCGACAATTGCACTTATCTGTGTAATGCTGCAGGTACACTAGTTTCTGTTCGAAGCATTGCGCGTCCTCAGCCACGTGCACTGCCTAACCTAGAAACTATATTAGCCCCTAACGAATGCGGGACGACCACGCACTCTAAGTGCACTGCCTGTATAATCATATAGAAAACTGCTTTCTACACGGATGCAACCCTATGTACTTTCGAAAAACTGCCCTTTGTACTCTAAGTGCACTGCCCGTATAGTCATATAGAAAACTGCTTTCTACACGGATACACACCTATGTACTTTCGAAGAACCGCCCTATTTATCATGCGTGCACTGCCCTTATGTCGACAATTGCACTGCTCTATGTAATGCTGAAGGTACACTGGTTTCTGTTCGAAGCACTGCGCTTCCTCAGCCTCGTGCACTGTCTAACCTATAAACTATACTAGCCCCTAAGGAATGCGGGACGACCCCGCACTCAAAGTGCACTGCCCGTATTGTCATATAGAAAACTGCTTTCTACACAGATACAAACCTATGTACTTTCGAAAAACTGCCCTTTGTACTCTAAGTGCACTGCCCGTATAGTCATATAGAAAACTGCTTTCTACACGGATACACACCTATGTACTTTCGAAGAACCGCCCTATTTATCATGCGTGCACTGCCCTTATGTCGACAATTGCACTGCTCTATGTAATGCTGAAGGTACACTGGTTTCTGTTCGAAGCACTGCGCTTCCTCAGCCTCGTGCACTGTCTAACCTATAAACTATACTATCCCCTAAGGAATGCGGGACGACCCCGCACTCTAAGTGCACTGCCCGTATTGTCATATAGAAAACTGCTTTCTACACAGATACAAACCTATGTACTTTCGAAAAACTGCCCTATGTACTCTAAGTGCACTACCCGTATAGTCATATAGAAAACTACTTTCTACACAGATACACACCTATGTACTTTCGAAGAACTGCCCTATTTATCCTGCGTGCACTTCCCTTATGTCGACAATTGCACTGCTCTATGTAATGCTGCAGGTACACTGGTTTCTGTTCGAAGCACTGCGCGTCCTCAGCCACGTGCACTGCCTAACCTAGAAACTATATTAGCCCCTAACGAATGCGGGACGACCACGCACTCTAAGTGCACTGCCTGTCTAATCATATAGAAAACTGCTTTCTACACGGATGCAACCCTATGTACTTTCGAAAAACTGCCCTTTGTACTCTAAGTGCACTGCCCGTATAGTCATATAGAAAACTGCTTTCTACACGGATACACACCTATGTACTTTCGAAGAACCGCCCTATTTATCATGCGTGCACTGCCCTTATGTCGACAATTGCACTGCTATATGTAAAGCTGCAGGTACACTGGTTTCTGTTCGAAGCACTGCGCTTCCTCAGCCACGTGCACTGCCTAACCGAAAAACTATACTAGCCCCTAACGAATGTGGGACGACCCCGTGCTCTAAGTGCACTGCCCGTATAGTCATATAGAAAACTGCTTTCTACACGGATACAAACCTATGTACTTTCAAAGAACTGCCATATTTATCCTGTGTGCACTTCCCTTACTTCGACAATTGCACTTCTCTATGTAATGTTGCAGGTACACTGGTTTCTGTTCGAAGCACTGCGCTTCCTCAGCCACGTGCACTGCCTAACCTAGAAACTATACTAGCCCTTAACAAATGCGGGACGACCCACACTCTAAGTGCACTGCCCATATAGTCATATAGAAAACTGCTTTCTACACGGATACACACCTATGTACTTTCGAAGAACTGTCCTATTTATCCTGCGTGCAGTGCCCTTATGTTGACAATTGCATTGCTCTATGTAATGCTGAAGGTACACTGGTTTCTGTTCGAAGAACGGCGCTTCCTCAGCTTTGTGCACTGCCTAACCTAGAAACTATACTAGCCTCTAACGAATGCGGGACGACCCTGCACTCTAAGTGCACTTCCCGTATAGTCATATAGAAAACTACTTTCTACAAGGATACACACCTATGTACTTTCGAAGAATTTCCCTATTTATCATGTGTGCACTGCCCTTATTTCGACAATTGTACTGCTCTATGTAATGCTGCAGGTACACTGGTTTATGTTCGAAGAACGGCGCTTCCTCTGCTTTGTGCACTGCCTAACCTAGAAACTATACTATCCCCTACCGAATGCGGGACGACCCTGCACTCTAAGTGCACTGCCCGTATAGTCATATAGAAAACTGCTTTCTACACGGATACACACATATGTACTTTCGAAGAACTGCCCTATTTATCCTACGTGCACTGCCCTTATTTCGACAATTGCACTGCTCTATGTAATGCTGCAGGTACACTGGTTTCTGTTCGAAGCGCTGCGCTTCCTCAGCTTTGTGCACTGCCTAACCTAGAAACTATACTAGCCCCTGACTAATGCGGGACGACCCTGTAATCTAAGTGCACTGCTTGTATAGTCATATAGAAAATTGATGTCTACACGGATACAAACCTATGTACTTCTGTTCGAAGAACTGCCCTATTTATCCTGCGTGCACTGCCCTTATTTTGACAATTGCACTGCTCTATGTAATGCTGCAGGTACACTGATAATATGAAATTTAGCATACTGCTCTATGTAATGCTGCAGGTACACTGATAATATGAAATTGCACTGCATCAATTAGCAATTACGATAGCAGTACTAGGATGCCAAATTTAGCATATAGTGCAAGAAGATTACAAAAAAGCAACATAGTACATAATTGAAGTCAGAATAAAGTGCTAGAAGATCAATAGAAGCAACAAAAGGCTTACTGTACTCACATTACAAAGAGATATTTAATTTTTATTGCATTTCGGTCAATCACTATAGAGCAGGTGGCCAGGCTTCAGACATTGCAGAAGCACTACGGACAACTAATGTTGTAGATAACTTGGATAAAACTGATACAGTCTTGTTCAGCATGTCTGCACAGAACAAGCCTACATCAAAATAAACTGTCATCAGAACATAGCGACCATTAGCTGACATTGTTATAACACGCAACACACCACAAACTAGGAGATTGCAATTCTCACAGATACTACCAAGTCTTTCCTT
This sequence comes from Avena eriantha, assembly GCA_910589775.1. Taxonomy (NCBI): domain Eukaryota; kingdom Viridiplantae; phylum Streptophyta; class Magnoliopsida; order Poales; family Poaceae; genus Avena; species Avena eriantha. The sequence goes on along the minus strand of OU342743.1, from coordinate 478,446,506 downwards.
CCAGTAATCTTCAATATCCCAGCTAAAAGCAGTTCTGCATGCAATAGGCAGATCTATCATTGTCTGGATGATCCACTTATTTTGACCATTATTGTAGTCAAGGACCCAAGTTGTCAGTATACCATCACTAGAAAAGGAAACAAGTAAAATGTTTCCCGATCTATCCTCTGAAATACAATAATTCCTCTAATCCTTTGTTATCAGCCTCACTGATTCACGGAATTGTATCACAAGTTGAATGTGTGGATATGTTGTAACACAGAAGAAGGCCTACAACATACGCCATAAATAGGTCTTTTCCTATCAGGATTCCTTCAGGCTGACTAAGGTAAGTGGTTGGTGTTGGCCCAGGAATTGGGTCAGAAATATGCATCTCCCATTGACCATTTTGCTGAATATAGACATGCAAAAATATTCCAGATGTTGTATTAGTAGTAACACCATGATATGAAACCTTGCAAGCATTGAATATATTTCTACGAAAGAATGTCATTCCTGATCTAGCAACACTTGGAATCAAACAGAATTGCCCATATGAATGATCTGTATTACTCTTCGACATTGATGGCATTCGTGTAACAGGTGAGGCAAGGAAAGTGAACAAATCTGGAGACGTGGAAGGATAATTAACATAGTACCCAGGATCTCTAGAACCATGTGGAAAGACCTGAATGAGGACTGCTCCGTTTCGACAACAGACGACCGATTCCCTTAGAAGATATGTTGAATCTAAGTTCGAACAAATAGCTAGAGATGTTTCATATTTAGATGAATATTCAAGATCCTATAGCCTATTACCAACCTCAGGCATCCAATGATAATCAACAAGAAATCCTAGGCATGATGGAGAATTTTTCTTCATATAACGCGAAAGAAATCCAGGCTCTTTGAGTGCAGTATACCAAGCTTTGTTGAGGATACTGCAACGGATCAAAGATTTTGTAGACGCTAACCTTAAAACAATCTCCTACACCAAATCTAGGTCCTCACCCACGCGACTGATTGAGGAACCAGATCTAGTAAAATCCATCGCTTTTCAATAGATTATTTTCTTTTGCTCTAGATAGAAGAAGAAGGGTTTGTTTCTTTTCGTGGAAGAATGAGGCTGTAACGTCCTATGCTAGCCGTATCCATCTGTTAACATCCAAGCTAAAATATATTGAATGAGAAACTGCTTTGTAGGAACGTGCGTACCGCTCTATAATTGTAGATGTGGTAGCCGGTAAACTGCTCTGTTAAGCTACGTACACTGCCACGGGCGGAGCCCGCAACACACACTCCGAAATACAGGGCGTTACAAAATACACGGCGCTACGAAATACACGACGCTCTGAAATACACGGCACTTCAAGATCTATATGAATGATTGATGCGCCGAAGGCGCCGTGCCACAAGCGGAGCCCCCAACACACACTCCGAAATACAAGGCGCTACGAAATACACGATGCTCCGAAATACACGGCGCTTCAAGATCTATATGAATGCTTGATGCGCCGAAGGCGCCGTACCACGGGCAGAGCCCGCAACACACACTGTGAAATACAAGGCGCTCCGAAATACAAGGCGCTATGAAATACACGGCGCTCCGAAATACAAGGCGCTTCAAGATCTATATGAATGCTTGATGCGCTGAAGGCGCCGTGCCCACGGGCGGAGCCACAACACACACTCCGAAATACAAGGCGCTACAAAATACACGGCGCTCCGAAATACACAGCGCTTCAAGATCTATATGAATGCTTGATGCGTCAAAGGCGCCGTGCCACAGGCGGAGCCCGCAACACACACTCCGAAGTAGAAGGCGCTCCAAAATACACGGCGCTACGAAATACACGGTGCTCCAAAATACACGGCGCTTCAAGATCTATATGAATACTTGATGCACCGAAGGTGCCGTGCCACGGGCGGAGCCCGCAACACACACTCTGAAATACAAGGCGCTCCGAAATACAAGGCGCTACGAAATACACGACGCTTGGAAATACACGACGGTTCAAGATCTATATGAATGCTTGATGCACCGAAGGCACCGTGCCCACGGGCGGAGCACAGAACACACACTCCAAAATAGAAGGCGCTCTGAAATACAAGGCGCTACAAAATACACGGCGCTCCGAAATACACGGCGCTTCAAGATCTATATGAATGCTTGATGCGCCGAAGGCGCCGTGCCATGGGCGGAGCCCGCAACACACACTCAGAAATACAAGGCGCTTCGAAATACAAGGCGCTACGAAATACACGGTGCTTCAAGATCTATATGGATGCTTGATGCGTCGAAGGCGCCGTGCCCACGGGCGGAGCCCGCAACACACACTCTGAAATACAAGGCGCTCCGAAATACAGGGCGCTCCGAAATACAAGGTGCTCCAAAATTTATCTGTGAATTGCTCTTAATATACAAACGCACTGCGTTACTGTAATCCGTTCAAAGTCTATATATTCTGCTCCGCTGAATCATGTTTGTACGACTCTTAATATATAAATGCAGTGCGTTACTATAATCTGTTCAAATTCAATACATTCCGCTGCGCTGAATCATCTGTGTACTGCTCTCTTAATGTACAAATGCACTGCGTTACTGTAATCCGTTCAAAGGCAGTTCATTGTGTTGTACAAACCAGACCCTTCCCATTACTCCCCATAAAATCTCCATTGCCTGTAAAGAGAAAAAAAGATAATAAAAATGAACAAAAATGGAAAAGAGTAGAATGAAAATAAAGAAAAATGAAAAAGAAAACAAACTAAAAACAGAATTGATAGAAAGTGTATACTTAACGTGCGGAGTGGAGAACAGTGTACAAAGAGAAAAAACCGGAAAAGAGAAAAAATCGATGATATTTGTGCGGCCAGTTTCCCGAGATGATTCCGCGACGACACGTATCGGATACCCACGGTGGGTTGCTTGCTCGTTCTCGCGGCTCGCAGCGCATGCTAGTCGCTCTCACGATTACAATATGACTCCTAAATTTTATGATTATGGTGATGAGAATAATAATGATAGCTATTTTGTTGAATTTGCTCCCACTATAATTAATAAGAATGACTATGTTTATGTGGGGAGTATTAATTCTTTTATGCATGTCGTTAATGATAAAAATATTTTATGTGATAGTTATATTGTTAATTTTATTCATGATGCTACTGAAAGTTATTATGAGAGAGGGAAACATGGTTTTATGTATCTCAACAATATTAAGTTTCCCCTCTTTATGATGAAAATTTTGAAGTTGCACTTGTTTTGCTTTCCTATGCTTGTTGCTTTGTGCTTTAATGACTTGTTTCCTTATAAGATTATTTTTCATAGGAAGTGGGTTAGACTTAAATTTGTTCCATATTTTCTTCTTGATGCTCTCTTTTACTTCAATTCACATTTCTTATGTGATCATCATCGAAATTATCATGCCTATATTAATGGCTATGAAGAAAGAGCTTTTGGGAGACAACCCATTATATTTTTACTTTCGGTTTATTTTTGTTTTGTTGAGTCTTGGAAGTTATTACCTCTATAATAACCTCTCCTTATCCTTTTTGTTTGTTTTTTGTGCCAATAATAAACCTCTAATGAGAGAGAAGTGAGACTTGGGAAAGTTGCTGTCCCGAAACAGATTTTTGTGCTTCAATGTAAAAAATCGTGAAAATCTATGTACGTCGGATTGATCTTAATTTTTTTTTCTTCTGCCCCAGGTTATTATCTAACTTTTGTTAGTTCAACACTTTTCGATTTGAGTAACAGAAGGTCTTTGAAAAAAATGGTTTTTACCTGCTGGTCTGTTTTGACAGATTTCTGCCATTATTTGCATTTCCCTCTTAATCTCTTTTGCTTTGAGTTCTTGCCAAATACTTGAACTTTTAAAAGGAATTGCTATAGTAGATTGTTATTAAATGGAAGTTTTACTTGTAATGAAACTGACCCAAAAGACTTATTATCTTGAGTACACTAATGTTGGTAATGAAGATTGTGTGAAGTTTTGTATGAAGGAAATTTTAAAAGTGTAGGGAAGAACAATGTGATAAGATGAAGTATGGACAAAATATCAAGCTTGGGGATGCCACCCGTGTCACTCCAAGAAATATTCAATAAGTACAAGCGTCAGAGCTTGGGGATGCCCAAGGCATCCCCTTCTTCATCAATAAAAATCTCAGGTTTTCTTCCAAACACTTCATTTTTATTGTTTCATGCACAATTGTATTGTTCTTGGAGTGTCTTTGGTGTTGTTTTTAGTTTTATTTTGCTTAGTTTGCTTAAATAAATTGGTTTCACCTCTGCATTCACTCATTAGTTTTCAAATCAGTTGATTTGGATTGGAAAAGAGTAGGAAAGTTCATGCTTATAAGTGGTATGAAAGGTGTCTTGTTTTGACTGTGGCCTAGAGTTTATCATGTCATGTTTGGTATTTCTTTGACTTTATGCTTAGTGATTATTGTTGTAGCATGACTTGTTACAAACAATTGAGATTGCTTAATGTGCCTTGAAACAATCATGCATTATTTTAGCATATAAAAGAATAATATTGTGGTATTCTCCTTTGATGCTTTATTCGGGTTGACTTAGCGCATGCTCACACCATGTTAAGACTATACCAAGTCACCATAGCCTCTATGATCGTTTAGTTCTCGACTTGTAATATCACTTTATGCTTTAATTAATAATGTGTCGTTTTGCATGATTATAACCATTATTGCTCTCTTAGTTGGTCGCTCGCAGTCTTTTGCTAGCCTCCACATGTACCAAGTATGAGTTCCACTCATGCATCCAAATCCAAATAAAACCAAGTTATTCCAAATAGTCTGCCATACCTACCAATTAGCATTATTGCTATTCCAAGTATATTCATGTTTTTATCTACCTTCCAAATTTAACTTTTTATGTGAAAATTAGTGATTAAAGCTCTCACGAACTTGATGGCACACTTAATAAACTTGAACCATTGTGCCCATATATGTTGCGTATATGCTTGCGTTTTGTAAGTTGTGAATTAGGAGAACCATGTTATCATGGGGAAAGCTTTCAACATTGCACTTTATTTAGTTGATATCATGTTCTTTTGCTTATGGATCCCGGCGGTGTGAAATGAAAGGGGATCTTGTAAGGCTCATGGAGTTCGTATATGTGTTAGAGAAACGCCTGGGCGGCTAGTCTAAGCCATGCCTAATCATGGTGGAAACTTGCAGCATAACCATAGTGAGCAATCTATGAAGCATCCTAAATAAAAAATAAAAAAATAAAAAAGGGAAAACCCTATGCAAATAGCAAATAAAAGGATCGCTGAGATGCTCATTGTCTGCTTGCCTTGTCATTTTGACATGGGGAAGCTTCTGTATCATCGGGCAAGGGGTACCCCGTTGGTAGTTCTCTATGATGCACATGTACTTACAATGACAAGAACTTACTTGTAACTAAAGTTGAGTAGCATGAGGTTCGGTACTCGTAAGTAAGGGTCATGGGATTTTCAGCTTATAACTTGTCAAGCATATCCTCATATTTGTTCACTTTAACCTTAATCACCTAACGATGCTTATGATAGGGTCAATGAGAGCTGAAAGCTAATACGTACCAAATTTTTGGAAGCTCTTCATGAGAATTGAATCCCTGCTTCCTTCTATGAAGGACCTTTCTTTTACTTTTATGTTGAGTCTCCTTCTTCTATGTTTATGCACCTATTGAGAGAGCATAGTGGTCATTCTTTGTTTAATGTGCATTGTCCCAAAACTTGTTGATTGATTCATAACTTTGATATTGCTTGCTCTTAAACTATTTGTGTCTAGTCACCCTTATGAACTTTGAAGGTGTCCTATGCATTTATGTTTTGCTATACCATGAGGGACAAGCTGAATACCATTCTCATTATGTTTTCTATATGTGAAACAAACAAACATCTTTCAAAGCATTGTTATTCATGAATCTTTTGTTTGTACCTTTTCATGTTACAACATAGTTGTTATGTCTTATTGTTAGAACTATATCTTTCATCTCTATGTTAAAGTACCATGATCCCAACTATCAATGTTTTATAAATACCTTGATCAAGATTGTGATGGTGCATGTCACCTCGAAAATTATTCTTTTTTATCACTTCCCTACTCGAGGACAAGCAGGAGATAAGCTTGGGGATGTTGATACGTCGTAAACGTATCTATAATTTTTGATGTTCCATGATTGTTTAGTATCTACTTTCTCATGTTTTGTTTGTACTTTGAGCTATTTTTATACATTTTCTAGAACTAACCTATTAACAAGATGCCACCGTGCCATTTGCCTGTTTTCTATTGTTTTTGGTTTCAGAAAAGCTAGTAAGGAAATATTCTCGGAATTGGAAGAGACAAAAGCCAAAGTCATTTTTTTACCAAAAGGAACACGGAGTCCGGAGGGCAGCCGAAGGAGGGACAGGGGCTGGCCACACCCTATGGTGGCGCGGGTACCCCCTGGTCGAAATCCTCCCGGGACGAAAACCCTAAAGAGGAGATCAGAATTCCACGAAAAGTTCCACAGTGCCGCTGCCACCAAAGAGGAGATTTGGTGGACATAAGTCTCTATTCCTGCACCCTGCCATGACGGGGAAGTGCCCCCGGAGCCATCTCCAATCGACTACACCGTCATCTCCATCTCTGTTGCTGACTCACATGATGAGGAGGGAGTAGTTCTCTCTAGAGGCTAAGGGATCTACCGGTAGCTATGTGTTCATCTATCTCTATGCATGATCTTATTGAGATCATGAGCTTTGTAACCTATAGATCTATTCTGCTTCTCAAGTGCTTTAACTAATCTCTGCTTATCCCCACGTGTGTGAATTTGATAGTGTGCATACTGTGTGGCACTTTGGCTAAGGTTACATAAATACTTGTCATGAGTATAATTTGAGTTGGATGTCTCTATGAGATTGTGGTGTTTGTTGGAACCATCTAGCACTCAAGGTGACAGTGAGGGGTTATCTAGATGGGGAATGCGTACTTTAAGGTGTGCTGTTATAGCCCTACATCGTCCACCCGGAGAGTAGTTCAGGGTAGCATCATGAAGAGAAGATATTTATATGAGAGTGTCCACTAGTGAAAATATGATCCCTAGGCCTTGTTTCTAAGCATTGAAACACCGTTTACAATCAGTCCTGTTACATATTTGCTTGTTGCCGCTCTTATTTCAGATAGGAATTACCACTTACCACTTATAATTATCCATATTACTTGTATTTCACTATCTCCTTCCCGAACTAGTGCACCTATACACGTGACAAGTGTATTGGGTGTGTTGGGGACACAAGAGACTTCTTGTATCTTGATTGCAGGGTTGCTTGAGAGGGATACCTTTGACCACTTCCTCCCTTAGTTCGATAAACCGTGGGTGATCCACTTAAGGGAAACTTGTCGCTGTTCTACAAACCTCTATACTTGGAGGCCCAACACTATCTACAAGAATAGAAGCGTGCGTAGACATCACTGGCCCTCCCAAAAATCCCAAGCTCCTATGTCCCATCCACGACCACCATGTGCATCGGCTTGATCTGCGGTCTCATGCGCCAGTGCGGAGCCGATTCACCGACGCTCACCCACCGGATCTAGTTCACTGGGTCTCTCTGCCACTAGACCAGAGCTGCGGTTCGTTCACCATGCCGATGGCATCATCGACTGCTGATGAGTGCATATTTGCATCATGTTTTACATTATTATTTTGCATTGTAGATGTAGGATTTTGGTATTTTACGACATTCACGTGCATATTTTATGTTTGTTTTCACCAGGATCAGGACAGATGATGGACCAAGTGGATACAATTATTGAAGCAATTGTACTGTGGAGAAAAGGAGTCAAAAACAACGTAAATCGCTTATTTGGGAAATATTAATAATACCATAAGAAAACCAGAAGTGAACAAAGGAAGCAGAGAGCATAACAACCAACTATACGGCGGGACAATTTTCTTCGCCCGTATAGCTCCGGTCATATAGCTGGTGCCGCCTCTGCCTTGTCAAATAGTTTCACCCCGTGCAATTGGTTCAGGGAGACGACATACAAAACACCTAGAAATCGCAGAAACCTCACCTCCCGAAGGCATCTGGAGGAGGAACTCATCCGATAGGGATCCATCTTCACCCTGCGCAGATCCGGGAGGCTAAGGCATCGATCTTCATAATCCACCGCTGCATCACAACCATTTCCATCTATCCCATCTACATCTTATCTAGAACTTGTTGTAATTCCTATATTCATGGTGGATTTACACATGTACTATTCATCAATGATTTTTTCGATTATCATTGACATGATGTTTATTTCCTCCATGTCTTAGTAGGTCATTAGTTCTTGGGGAGATGGAGAAAGCCTAGTATGAGATTGAAATAAGATAAAGTCTATTATGATATTCATCGCTGTGACCATGTGTTAGATTCTCTACATCTTGATGTTGAGAGAAGTTGACCTCTCAATATTTGCCTCTCATGGGGACTTGATGGAGGGAACTACTTGTTGGTAGATGGAGGCATGCTAGCACTTAGAGTGACTATAAAGCTTTTAGCAATCCTTACGTATCAACTTGGGAAATCGAGGAAACTCACGGAACACTATCCACGTTATGGGACACGTCCTACGGGATTACGTCTGTTGGGGATATACTTTCTGGGTATCCTCACTGTGCCTCACTGACTAGGGTGCTTCGGGTTAGATCTTTGCTTCATGGGCGGCCCAGTCAGGGAGAAGAGACATAGTCCAGTCCGGCTACGGGAAGGCCCAGAAGGCGTACCGACATAGGCCTGTTATGTTACTTCTAGTTCAAGATGTACTCTATAACTGACTCTTAGGCATAGCCGGATAGGTCTCTCCTGTAAACCCTAGGTTTGATATCTATATAAGCCGTCCTAGGGTAAGCCTTTAGGGCACCCTCACAATAGTCTATAATCTCAACTCGCACAGGAAAAACCCTTGTAACCCATATTCTGGCTTTATCGTATTACTGGATTGCTAGCAGGAGTAGGATCCGTCCAAAGCCGGCAGATTCGAACCTGGGTAACTTGTGTGCTCACCATCCCAGAACACCATACGTCTCACACCCCTCTCTTTCGCATCCCTCGAGGACCCCCTCATGGCGTACTTGTCATCAATCCGACAACAGTTTGTGCCCACCATGGGGCAACTGAGCTTCGGATCTGCATTCCGAGTGGAATCTGCAAGAATCGTAATCGACAAGACCATCACTGTCGGTCGCGTCCTCTACGCCAACGAGGTCCCTCTCATCGTTCTCGACGAGACCTAGATTCCGGATAGGGAGGCCGTGACTACTACACCATCATGTCCTTTGGCGAGATCGATGTGTACATCGGATTCGCTGAACCTGCCCCACCCACCCTAGCGGTGATGATAGAGGCAGAAGAAATCTCTGGGTCCACTTTGTCCATGGAGGCGGCAGGGTTCCGGATCTCAGAAAACCCTAATCCCACCCAGCCCGCACTTGTTGCGGAGATAGTGGAAAAAGCCAAACCTTAAGCAGATCTTGTGGTGCAAGTCGGGTCTGGAGTGGATATCCATAGCGGAGCCGAATCCCAGATCAATCTACCCGTTGAGGTCGAAATCCAGGAGGAGCAAGACAACAACCTCGATTCTGGCTCTGCTAATGCCAAGACAGACCAACCTTTCCTGAGGCACATGTTGAGGCGCATGATGCGGCAAGGCGCAAACGTGGATGAATTTCTCGAGACCATCAGGATTTTCGAGGAAGCCCACGAGGAGAGCAGGAACTACCTCATGACTCACGTGTCGCACTTTGTCAGGTATGTTGGATCCGGATCCAGCTATGTCGATGCCGGAGACAATGAAGACTTGGTGCTATAGGCGATCGGAACAAACACTAACTTACCCGCATCTTCGGATGACTCGATGACACCGACGGATTTCCGAAAGTTCTCCGCGGAATATGAAGAGGACTTCAACTCCAAAGTTGTAGAAGAAGGAGAAGCCATGGACGAAGGATCCGGAGAAAACTCTCCCAAAGCGCAGGATGACATGGATCTCAGAGACAATCCCGACGTCCAGATGTCCGAAAGTACCGCTCAGAGTTTGACTCTGGGAAACGGACCCAAAGTCGTCTTTGCGACCGGCGCTGCCAAGAAGTCAAAGAAGAAGAACAAGACCCCCACAAAAGAACTTCCATCATAAGAAGTGATTACCGAGGAATATGAGGAAGACTCGGATGGATCACTCATCCTAGAAGATCCCAAAGAAGCTTCGGTGGATGGACACGTGGTCACTGCAGGTGCGCGTAAACTCATCGATGCCACGTTAACTACACCTATCACTACAGCTGCAGAATTTACTTCTGAAGGGCTATAGAAAAGGGCTCAGGCCCTAGAAGCGCGTCTCCAAGTACTCCTAGATGAAGCCAATAACATCAAGGAAGAGAAGAAGCGCATAGCTATTGCGGAGAAGTACATCTATCTGCAGCATCAGAAGACCCGGAAACGACACATGCGTGATAATCAATTTACGGAAATCCACAAGGTTCTCTTTGAAGGAGACCCAGGGATGCCTCGACTCGATAGCAAGGGAGATCTGGTGTACCCAACACTAGTACAGAACACTACCGCAGCTTGAGATATCCTGGCAAATAATCCAGGCCCATAACAGGTCTGTTTGGGCATTAAGCTACTCACCAAGGGTCTGGAGCAGCAGATGTCGCGAAATCGGGGAGCGGAAAAACTGGCCTCTCAATCTAACCAAAGTCGCACGGATTCGTCCTAGAATGACGTAAGGCCCCAACGGGTTCTGGAGGAGGATCACCATTCCGACCGTCGGGAAGACAACTACTCAAGAACTGGATCTTCAAGGCAGCGCCACAGAATTACACGAGACTGGCGCAACGTCGCTCTAGCTGTAGAGCAGGAGGCAATTGCTGCATTGTATCCGAGAAATCCTCCACGGCGAGAGTCGAATGATCGCAGGGAAGAAGACAAACAGAAATGTTAGGAGGAGGACCATCGAAGAATGCCACCTCCTAGACACACGAGCCGTCCAGCTGAACTCCACCATGGTGGGAGTGACGGACGAAGGAACGATGGACACCATGCCGAGTCAAGCCGGCAGGGGGCTCGTCGCAATGAAGACCCTCCCCGGAACCAGAATAATGACGCTCCAGATGGAGGCCGGCGATCAGCCAAAAACAACCCACCCGCTCCACCCTCTACACCAAGCAGCCATCACAACGGCTCTCAAGGAGGCCAAGGAGGGCACCGTAGCGGAGGAGGTGGTGGTAGAAGCCGAAGTCTGGCTCCAAGGCACCGCAACTATAGTGAACAACCAAGACGGCGTTCCCTGTCACCAAGTGACGCAAGACACCGGATTAACTCCAACATAGAGGTGCGGTGCTACGAGTTAGATAATATCTACATAGGTCCAAAGTGCTTCGGACCGCGTATTCGACAAACAAACTTCCCGGAAGGATTTGATATCTCAAGAGACATCCAACCCTACGACGGTGTGGCCTAGCCAGCTACTTGTCTCCAGGATTTTTTCCAGGCTTGCTGCATCGCCAAAGGCGGAAACTGCTTGGTCGTAACCCCATATCTCCCACTTATGTTGCGAAAGACAGCACGATCATGGCTCAATGAACTTTTGGAGAACACCATTCACTACTGGTATGACATGTAAAGCGCGTTCTATCGGAATTTCGAAGGCACATATCGGAGGCCCTATACAGTAGGAGACCTAAAGCGTTGCACCTAGAAAGCCGAAGAAACTTGCCGAGATTACCTCGAATGATGGATCGACACCAAGAACTCCTGTGAAGGAATAAATGACCAAACTACGATTGAAGCTTTCATTGCAGGACTCCCAATTGGTTTACTACGTCATCGCTTGAAGTGTGAAAAGGTCACTAATCTAGGAGAGATGATAGAAACATCGAGCAAGTCTGAAGATGCTGACAACAATGCAGAGGGATTGCTGAACGCCCTAGCTGTGCCACGGTTGGCAAAACAACCAAAGCAACAAGCTCAGAAGCGCAAGAACACCTCGGAAGAAAAACTAAACACGGAAACAGCAGTAGTCACTGCTACTTTCGGGTCTGGAGTACGAGGTGGGCATGGTGGTGGCCGCGGACGCTATCGTGGGACATCAAGAGTCCAGGGTAGAGGAGACCAGCAACCCGGAAAAACCTACTCCTGGGCCGACCTTGCCAATAACCCATGTGTGCATCACTTAGATGCCAGTGGGGGCTCGTCTCACACAAATCCCAAGTGTTGTTTTAATGACGACATCAAGAAAGATGATATCACTGGCTATAGGGCTAAGCGGAAGAAGGGAAAGAAGAATCCCGTAAAAGAGAAGGAGACTACGAAGATTCTGACATAGAGGAAGTTGACCCTTCGAATCCCAAGTCGGGGGAAGAAGAACTTCCCAACAAATAAAGACACTTACGCCACTTCCCTTGGATCTCAACTAGCTAAGGTCAAGACAGCAGTTCTGCATGAGCTCAATGCAATTGTTCCGGCTGTCCCACAATTTTTGGATTGGTCGGAAGTGGAAATCACCTTTGACCTTGCTGATCATCCGCCTAAGTTGCACAGGCGAGGAAAATACGGCTTAGTCGTTAATCCACAAATTCACGGCTATGGTTTCTCTAAGACTCTCATGCACGATGGAAGCATCATCAATATTCTGTATGTCGAAACGCTACGCCGGATGCGGATCTCGGAGACACGGCTGAATCATAGCTCTATGATCTTTCATGGGGTTGTCCCAGGAAGACAAGCAAATTCCCTAGGAGAAATCACTTTGGACGTTACCTTTGGAATTCCAAAGAATTATCGGATGGAGGCACTTTCCTTCGAAGTGTCGTTCAAGAGAGTGTACCACGCTATATTTGGATGTCCGGCTTACTAGGCTTTTATGGCTCTTCCATGTTACATTTACAATATGATGAAAATTCTAGGTCCCAACAGTGTGATCACTATCAGGGGAGACCCAAAGACGGCGCGAGAGTGCGAGGAAGGAAATGCCACCTTTGCTAAAGCCGTGCTGCACGCCAGAAGTACCAGGAGATCAAGAAGACCATTGATCCATCTGAGATGCCCGCGACGAAGAAGGAGGTGACACAGCCGAATCCAGAGTTCAAGGCATCATAAGAGACGAAGAAGACGCCATTGAAGGATGATGACCCCTCCAAGGTGACCCAGATAGGTGTAGGCCTAGATAGTGCATAGGAAAGCGTGCTCGTCAAGTTCCTCCAAGCAAATCAAGATATCTTCGCATGGCAGCCATCTGACATGACCGGAGTACCCAGGGAACTTGCCGAGCACTCTCTAAATGTACACCCAAACACTAATCTCGTCAAATAGTCCTTACGATATTTCGGCGATGAAAAGCGTAAGGCAATAGCTAAGGAACTATCCAGGCTCGAGTTAGCTGGATTCATAGAAGAGGTTATCCATATTGACTGGTCGGCCAATCCTGTAATGGTCCCTAAAAAGGACACCACTGATTTAAGGATGTGTGTTGATTATACTGACTTGAACAAGGCTTGTCCCAAAGATCCGTTCGCTCTGCCTAGAATTGATCAAGTTATCGATTCTGCGGCAGGCTTAGAACTCCTATGTTTTCTCGACGTATATTCTGGTTATCACCAAATCCGGATGAAGGAATCAGACAAAGTCAAAACTTCATTCATAACCCCCTTCGGAACCTTCTGTTTTGTTACGATGCCCTTTGAGCTCAAGAACACATAAGCTAAGTACCAGCACACTATACAGCGTTGCCTCCACGATCAAATCGGACGCAATGTACATGCATATGTGGACAACATTGTGGTGATGTCCAAAAAGAAGGAGACCTTAATTTCCGACTTAGAGGAAACATTCGCCAATCTACGAAAATATAAAAAATAATGCTAAACCCAAAGAAGTGTTTCTTTGGAATACTAGCTGGAAAATTGTTAGGTTTTATGGTGTCTCAAAGAGGCATATAGGTGAACCGAGACAAGATTAAGGCTATACACAATATTTTCAGGCCAACTCACCTGAAAGACGTTCAAAGACTAACTGGTTGCATTGGTGTAGTCAGTAGGTTTGTAAGACGGCTCGGTGAAAGAGCCACACCACTCTAACAGCTCCTGAAAAAGACCAAAAAATTCATTTGGACTAACAAAGCTGAAGCTGCACTACAAGACCTGAAAGTAGTACTCTCATCTTCTCCTATCCTTGCAGCACCAGAACCACGGGAACTGATGTTGCTCTATCTCGCTGCGAAAAACAGAGTCGTCAGTGTCGTCATAGTGTGGAGAGACCAGAGGAAAATCAGGAACACCTGGTGGAACATCCAACTTACTATCTCAGTGAGGTCCTAACTGAATCAAAGCAGCGGTATCCACACTATCAAAAGCTACCTTATGGTGTGTTTTTCGCATCTCGTAAGTTACGGAATTATTTTCAGGAACATCCCATTACCGTGGTGAGCACAACTCCCATGAGAGATATAATCAACAATAGTGATGCTACAGGACGTGTTGCAAAATGGGGCATCGAGCTTTCAGCTTTCGACATTGAGTATAAACCTCGTACAACAATCAAATCCCAAATCCTTGCTGACTTTGTTGCTGATTGGACAGAGACAACGAAGAATATGACCCTCCCAGAGTCGGAATACTGGACCTTCCATTTTTACGGGTCTAAGGCACTCGGGAGCTCCGGGGCTAGCGTGGTGCTCAAATCACCCCAATGAGATAAACTTTCTATGTGTTGCAGATCCACTTCACGGCGACGAATAACATTGCCAAATATGAAGCACTATTGCATGGAATCCAGATTGCTAAGGATATCGGCATCCGACGTTTGATGTGTTATGGAGACTTGGATCTTGTTTCCCAACAAGTATCGGATATATGTAATGTGAATAAACACATGGCAGCGTATAGAGTTGTCATGGATGAACTATCTAAATCGTTCGAAGGGTTTGAGTTTCAACACATCTCTCAAACAGAAAATGAGGAAGCAGATGCACTATCTCGTATAGGCTCTTCACGGAAAAGGTCCCGATGGCACTTTTTTGGAGCACCTAAAAGTTTCCTCTATAAAAGGAGTAGACGAGGAATATCCGACCAAATCCGACTCACCTTTAGTAGCAGTTCTGGCTGTAATTCCTAGCTAGACTCAACCCTACCTTCCCTACTTGGTAGATGGCATATTACTTGAAGACGAGGTTTTGAGCCGGCAGATCATCTGACGAGCAAAATCCTATACTATAATTAGTGGTGAGCTCTACAAGTGGAGCGTGTCTGGGGTCTTTCAGCGCTGTGTAAGAAGGACTGGAAATCTTACGAGAAATCCAAGAAGGCAAGTGTGGTCACCATGCTGCAGCCAAATCTTTAGTGGCAAATGCTTAGAACCAAGGGAGATGTCGAACGGCTGGTCAAGACGTGCAAAGGCTACCAAAAGGACGCCAAGCAAGCTCACGTTCCGGCTGATCAACTACAAACAATACCTATAACATGGCCCTTCGTGGTCTGGGGGCTTGGCATGGTAGGACCGTTTAAACGGGCTCTAAGTGGATTTACTCATCTCTTAGTGATGGTGGATAAATTCACAAAATGGATTGAGGCTAAACCCGTCACCAGTTGTGATGGAGCAACAGCCAGAAGATTTGTCGAGGATTTCATCATCCGATGTGGTTATCTGCATAGCATTATCACGGACAACGGGAGTAACTTCTCTATGGGGGAGCTTACCGAATTCTGCAACAAACAAAATATCTGGCTTGACAATGCATCAGTCGCACATCTGCAGGCTAATGGACAAGTCAAAAGAGCAACTGGTTTAATCCTACAAGGCCTAAAACCAAGACTCGAAGCACCACTACGACGTGCTATGGGGGCTTGGCCAGAGGAATTACCTTATGTGATATGGAGTTTACGAACAACTCCGAACAGGTCAACCAGATACACACCTTTCTTCTTGGAACATGGTGCAGAAGAAGTTCTTCCGTGTGATTTGATTCATACTTATCCTAGAGTTGCCGCATATATTGAAGAGGATGCCAAAATTTCTCAACAAAATGATCTCGACTTAGTCGAAGAAGTTCGCGCCGTTGCTGAAATGATATCAATAGCCTATCAGCAGAAGTTACGCAAGTATCATAGCCAGAGAGTCAGAAACCAGTCTTTTAATAAGGGCGATTTGGTTCTTTGGCTTGTGCAGAAAAGAAAGCAAAAACTTTCCCCACTATGGGAAGAGCCCTTTTTAGTTAGCCGAGTATTGCACAATGGTTCTTAATATCTAACTGATATGCGGCCAGTCAAAGAAAGACCTGCTAGTAAGAAAATAAAGAGAGCTGGAGGCAGTACAGACCTAGAGGAAAGTGACGTAAGTGTCTATGGAACTTCATTTACTAGTTTCTTGGATAATCTCAAGAAAGTTTTGCAGCATTGTGAAGAAACTAATCTTGTTCTAAATTGGGAGAAGTGCCATTTTATGGTCAAAGAAGGTATAGTCCTAGGACACAAAGTATCATGTAAGGGAATTGAAGTGGATAGAGCTAAGATTGAAGCAATAGAGAGAATTCCACCACCAATGGATATTAAAGGTATAAGAAGTTTTCTTGGTAATGTGGGTTTTTATAGAAGGTTCATTAGGAATTTCTCAAGGATATCTAAACCTTTGACTAACCTCTTGCAAAAGGGAATGAGATTTAATTTTGATGATAAGTGTCTTGAAGCCTTTGATAAACTTAAGAATGCTCTACCTCATGCTCCCACCATTAAACCACCTATCTGGGATACAACCTTTGACTTAGTATGTGAAGCTAGCAATGATGTTGTAGGAGTGACTCTTGGACAATATCTTGGTCGAAGATTTAATATTATACATCATGCTAGTAGAACTCTCAATGATGTCTAAAATAATTACCCTAACGAAGAAAAGGAACTATTTGCTGTATTTTTCTCTTGTGATAAATTTCATTCTTATATAGTTGATGCAAAGGTGAGAGTTCATACGGATTGTGATGGCTTAAAGAACTCCTTGAGAGGAAATAACATAAGCCAAGACTGATCCGTTGGATTCTTTCCCTTCAACAATTTGAGTTGCATATTATGTAGAGGCAAGAAATAAAGATGTTAGATGTAGTATCCATGTTTGCCCAGGAGGACACCAATCTTATTGAGAGGAACTTTATTCCTGGTGATTTTTGTTTACAAGAATTATTTGATGAACCAAAGTCAATTCCTCCAAGAGAGAAGGAGTCCTTGTTGTGGGAGGAACTTTTCATCCCTGATCAAGCAAGTGGTAAGTGCAAGGTAAGTGTTCAACCAAAATAAGTGATTTATTTTCACAATTTTTACTCTTGAAATTTCTATTTTCGAATTCCTTGTGTTTTTCTAAAGTTTTAGAGGGGTTTTACCAACTATACCTGTAGATCTATAAGACTGGAGCGGGGAGCTCCCGATGTATAGTTGGTCGTTAAACTCTCTGTATAATCTTCGTGAAATTATTTTTGATATCTGAGCCTATACGGTCACAACTATACGACCGGAGCAAAAATTCCAACGGTATAGTTGGTCGTTGAACTCTCAGATAGTTTTGCGTTTTGTTGGTGGTATCTATATGGTCGCAACTATATGACCGGAGTAAAAATTCTGGCCGTATAGTTGGTCATTAAACTTCCAGACACTTTTGATTTTTGGTGTTTGAAACTATACGGTCGCAACTATATGACTGGAATTCTAGTCGTATAGTTGGTCGTTAAACTCTCGGAGACTTTTTGTTTGATCTTTCTTTTCACGATAAAAAAACATTATTCTCGGTTCCGAGTCATGATTTAATCGACCTGGACTCGAGATATTTGGAAATATCTTCCCGGAACCAACTATACAGCCGGACCTATACGAGCCGCGCCCATATAGTTGGTCGTTACAAGGCAGGATACTTCCAAATCCGTGATTTCTTTTTCTGTTCCATTTGGATTCTTTTTTGTATGACAATTTAGTGTTTCTCGCGAGTTTTACCGACCTCTGACCCCTCTTATATACTGCCATTGTCTATCTCTCTAATCGCAATCTATAGAAACCAATCTAGCAATGCACTATCCCGCCCCAGGCCGTGGTAAACCCATGGGGCTGATTACTCCTTCCAAGGACCACTCTAGCTGCCCGTCCATGGAGGACGATGACGAGGAGGTGGATAGGTTCAGCCCGAAGTACAAGGAGTACATCGAGCCAAGCTACCTCAACAATGATTCCGATGGCGATCTTGACGTAGTTGACATCCACATCCGCCCTGACATCTATGATCCACCGGATATCAAATGGGTGGAGATGAAGAAAGCTCAACAAGAGAGAGAAGATCGCAAGCCACATGGAAAATGGCGTGTGGAGATGGTCAAGTTCGTCACAACAGATTCTAGGCTGCACAAGCGTAAGGAATTATCTAATATTGGTGCAGGTGCTAGCAAGGAAGGGGAGGTTCCACTATTGAGGCCAACCATTGGTGCTCGTATGAAGGTTAAACCTTAAGAAGAGTAGAGGTACGGTTTTCACTTCCCCGATCCATCCATTATGGATGAGGAAGAAGAAACTATCCCTAGGACCAGGGATCGCGTGCGAGCATTAGAGATATATCAGAAGGGAGCTACTCCATCATGTCGAAGTCCGTCATCGTCTCAATGAGATGGAGAAGAAGGAAGACCTCTTTCCATTGGGTACAAAGCTCACTGATAGAGTGGATACTCTGCAATCTGATCTGCGCAGGTGCTATAGCCGCATAACTCCTCTGGAGGAGACCAACAAGAAGCTACGCACTGCGGTGTTACATGCCATGGCGCCCCAGTGATCTACAACAATCACAGTGTCAAATAATCGCAAGGGATTATTTGATCCCGCTTAGCTTGATTCCAAGCTTGGGGAGATCTTTAAGACCTTGTAATCTATCTTATAAGTTTTTATTCGTGCATTAGTTCAAACTATAAATAAAGTTTGCATCGTTACAATTCCCTTCAGGAATAGTCGATCCCTTTTATGAAATTCAGATTTTATTATTATATATGGAGCAATATTGATTTTGTGTTTACTTTATTGATATACGAATGGCTTGAGTATGATTTTACTTTCACTTGATGATAGCAATAAGAGTATTCCACACCATTGGTATTAATGGAACACATAAAAATAATTTGGTCAATATGCTATAAGTTTACGGTTTGATTCACAAATAAAAACTATCTATACAAATTAAGTTGAAAAAGAAAACCTTGAACAAAGGAAAATGAAGTGCTATCTAAATAGAGTGAAAACAAGTGGTAGAATGTCAAGTCATAAGAATGCTTCATATACATGTGGAATTCGATAATTGAGATTGTTGAACTTTGAATTCCTACATGAAGTGGAATATATGGCTAGCTCCTTTTCATAGCACTTAAAACAAAAGTATGAGCATATATGCAAAAGAAAAGAAAAAGAACAGAAGAAAAGGAGCAAATGTGCAAAGAGCAAATAGGCATGTGCCACTGTATTGTATTATGACAAAGAGACACTTTTGATATTTTGAATCCCAAGTGAATATGTTGATCCTAAAAACTTGGCACTACCTCGTTACCTCATTCGGCTGAACCGGATTCTTTTGCATTATGTTGAGATTCATCTTTTATGAACTATTGATAACTAAGCTGTGGAACCCTTCCAATACTATTCAGATGGTTCGAGTAAGGTACTATTCATGAACTTATTGTCCTATATCGTACATGATAAACACATGCTGCAATTTCCTCATTTATTTTATCGACTCAGCTTCATGAATAAGAGGATCACATCCATTAAGATAAAATCTTGCTCGGGACGAGCAAGAGTCTAAGCTTGGGGAAGTTGATGAGTGCATATTTGCATCATGTTTTACATTATTATTTTGCATGGTAGATGTAGGATTTTGGTATTTTACGGCGTTCGCATGCATATTTTATGTCTGTTTTCACCAGGATTAGGTCAGATGATGGACCCAGTGGATACAATTATTGAAGTAGTTGTACTCTAGAGAAAAGGAGTCAAAAAGAACGTAAATCGCTTATTTGGGAAATATTAATAATACTAGAAGAAAACCAGAAGCGAACAAAGGAGGCAGAGAGCGTATCGACTAACTATACGGCGGGGGAATTTTCTCCACCCGTTTAGCTTTGGCCATATAGCTTGTGCTGCCTCCGCTTCATCAAATAGTTTCACCCCGTGCAATTGGTTCAGGGAGACGACATACAGAACACCCAGAAATCATAGAATCCTCACCTTCGGAAGGCATCTGGAGGGGGAACTCATCCGCCAGGGATCCATCTTCACCCTGCGCAAATCCAAAAGGCTAAGGCATCGATCTTCATCATCCACCACTGCATCACAACCATTTTCATCCATCCCATCTACATCTTGTCTAAATCTTGTTGTAATTCCTATACTCGTTGTGGATTTATACAAGTACTATTCATCTATGTTGATTGCCTCCATGTCTGAGTAGATCATTAGTTCTTGGGAAGATGGAGAAACCCTAGTATGAGATTGAAATAAGATAAAGTCTATTATGATATTCATCACTATGACCATGTGTTAGATTCTCTACATCTTGATGTTGAGAGAAGTCGACCTCTCAATATTTGCCTCTCATGGGGACTTGATGGAGGGAACTACTTGTTGGTAGACGGAGGCGTGCTAGCACTTACAATGACTATAAAGCTGTTAGAAATCCTTACGTATCAACTTGGGAAATCGAGGAAACTCACGGAACACTACATGCCATGGGATACGTCCTATGGGATTACGTTCCTTAATAGCGCATTAATTCAATTGATGTCGATTGCTAACTGATGTGGTTATGAGGATGGTGTGAGCAGCGGTTGTTGCCTATTCCTCCACATTCGGAGTTCCTCCCACACATACACAGTTGAGAATGTTTATGATGATAATCTTTATCTTAGATCTTTATAATACTAGTGGTGTATCCGCTACTCCCCAAGAACACTTTTTCCCTATTGGAGTTCTAGCATTTCTTTACATACGCGATACTTACTTTCTGTATTAAGTTACTTTGCTTTACTTTATTATTGCTCTTATACCCAAAAACCCAAAAACACCTTTTTACACGTTACTCTAGCATTTCTATGGCAATATTTATTTCAAGAATTATTAGATTTCAGACTCCTGCCACCGAAAGCTACCCAACCAAAAGCTACCGAAAGCTACCCAACCGTACCAGATCTGCTTCACCGGTGTCCACCGGATGTGATATAGTTCAAGGAGTTCCATGTCCACCGCTCTAGACCAGCTACATGGCTGTCGTTGTTCACTGCACCAGATCTGCGTCAGCGACGCTCTCGTCCACCGCGCTCAAGCCAGTATCGACTGTCCAAGATCTGCTTCCCCGACGCCAACAGCCACCGCAACCGCAGCACCCTCGGCGTCCTGGACGTCACCCGCATGGTACCGATGATGCTTAGATGCCCCTCCTACCAAGGTAACCATATCTCCAACTTGTTTTTGTTTCGTCAGCAGTATAGCAGGTTCAAGCCTGTCGCAGTGAACTGAATTTTTGTAATCGCCCTACACACCAAGTCAATGCGCATGCCTGTTGTACACACTACATACAAGGTCACTAGACACGTTTGTTTGCATTTGCTCCTCTACAAAATTTTAAGTCATGCACATGATCTTAGCTACTCCGTACAATAGTAATTGTCTGCTACCTTGTAATTCTTGCAAAATATGAAGACAGTGGAAAATATTAGTGTGGATTCCCTGCTCTACAGTTACTAAATCTATCTGGTTCGTCCTGAGATCAGTACATATTATTATTTCCTCCTTGGCATTGTTTTGCTATCATGTAGTAGCCTTTTAAACTCTTCGTACCAATTCGATTATAATTTTGTTGTTGCAATCTGGTTTCAAAAGCTGCATCACTAACTATTTTCTTTTTCTTGCATAGAGCTCAAAATGGAACAATGAGCATGTTGGTTTGCATAGCCTATTCTACAGGTTCACAAGTGACGCTATTATTTCCTTATCTGGTGCTGGTTCATCCTGAGCAATGGCATAATTGTCCTCTACTATGTAGTTCACTCGTGGTTTGGATTCATGCTCTAGAAGTTCTCTTATGATGCCATTATAATTTCTATATGGTTGATTCTTAGCTATGACAACAACTACATGCCATTGTGTAGCTCACCGCAAATTCGGAGTCACCCAACGACTCTTGCATTCCAGGAGATACATCTGCTTCCATATATATTTGCTGAAATGATCTACCTAGTTTATATTTGCTGAAAGTCTAAGAAACACTTTGTTTGATTACTCGTTTCATTCTAGGCACACTTGTCTAATGCTCGTTTGTCCTATTCTACAGGTTCACGAGCGATGCCATTATATCTATCATATGGTTCTGGTTCCTCCTAAGCAACAACATAACTATCCTCTACTATATATATTTCATTCGTGGTTTGCATTCCTGCTCTACCAGTGCTCTCATGATGTGGTTATAATTTCTATCTGGTTCATTCTTCGCTACAATAGTAACTGCATGCCATTTTGTGGCTCTGCGCAAATTCTGAGTCACCCAACATCTCTTGCATTTTATGGTATACAACTGCTTCCATATATATTTGTTCATATGACCTAGCTAGTTTATATTTGCTGAAATTCTAACACACACACACACATTTTTTGATTGCTCGTTTCACAGTAAGCACACTTGTTTAATGTGTGCTTGCTTTTCCTGTTTGTTTCACGTGTTGGTCAATAATTGAACTGTTGACCAGTTGTAAACTCCAGTTCATATCTCCTATCATGTTAGTCAAATGAGTAGTTTGTCTTGTTTGATGTATTAACTTGTTATTACTTAGTTTCAGACTGCAATTATTTCTATCGCCATAAAAAGAGGGGCTGCAAGATCATGTATCCTCCAATGTAGCTTTCACACTCAAAGGAAGATGTAGGTGATCAATTGAGAGAACAAATTAAGGACTCTGCTATCAACTCGATTGTCAACTGAAATGCCGAATTTTCTTTCCCTTGAGTTGATAATATGTAATAATTTTAAGAAGTTTGTAGCTGATGTAATATCTAGATAACTCGCATAGGCCATGTAGAAATTTAGTTGACCCTGTCCACACATGGCAGTAGTCGTTACCGTAACTAGGCCAGCCAGGTCGATTAGGGAATAGTATCATGCTTTTCTATTGGGCCATCTTGTATTCGGCCAACGATGAACAGTAAAAATGCTCGCTAATTATACACCTTTTATGATATTTGCATGGTCTTCAGAAAGGACAAAAGTGCAAAAGACTATAAACGTAATGGGCCGACCCACATGTGGGACCCAGTAACAGTTGCAGGCCATAACAGTAAGAGTCCAGAAAAGTAGTAGGCCCGAATAGAAATAGGCTACAATAGTAACATGCCACAATAGTAAAAGGCAAGAAACTGTAACATGATAGAACAGTAACATGCCAGAGTATTAACAGGCTAGAACAGTAGCAGGCCACAATAGTAATAGGCCACAATAGTAAAGGGCCAAAGTAGTTAAAGGCTAGAATAGTAACGAGGCAGATCTGTAACAAACCATGAAATTTCCTGACGAGAATAGTATATGTCGATAGAATTACCAGGCCAGAATAGTAATAGGCTGCTTGTGGGCCTGAATAGGAGAGGGCCAGAATAGTAAAAGGCTAGAATAGTAACGAACCATCTCAAAGAAGGGTCGTTAGTAGGCGGCCCACTATGGGCTGCGAGAACAGTGATGAGGCGGCAGCAGGCCTACTTGGCACATGCTACTAATGGGCCGAAGTGTTGGACCAATATGGGCCTGCTGTAGGCCAAAACAGTATCGGGTCCGAAAGATCGCGGGCCAAAGCTGGCTGGATTAATGGGCCCAGTTCAAGCAGTGTAGGACAAAATAGTAACAAACCTTGTACTTATTGGGCTCTCCTCATGGGCCAACCCACTTAATAATTAGCAGGCCTTAGCTGGGCCAGGCTTCTACCACAGGTTCTCTGACCGAACGGAGGTAACCGGCCATTAACGGCGGCTGTCATGTGGCAGTTTGCACGACGTCAGTAGTCAATGCGGCTTGCAACCAGATATACGACGGAACAAGTTTTATGGCCGAAGACTGCAATCCGCCATGGTAAAAAAACCGTGGTTGATTCATTTGTGACGGGGCTTTTACCATGAAGGGGATCTATCGTGGAGGAATTTTTAGCCACGAAAAACGGGCCTGCAACCACCAAAATCGTCCGTTGTAAAAGCCAAATTTTCTTGTAGTCCACGCCGTTGCGTCATGGGGGAGACTCTCGGAGTAGGAGCAACACGCTCGAGCCTAGTGGTTCATAGTCCGCGGGCGCCTCAAATCTGCGGTCAAGACTAAGTCGTGGAAAGATTATGATTTCATAGGCAGACGCTAGGGCCCGCCAACCGTCCTAGCCCCCTTGCCCTTTCGAGGGACACGTGCTGGCCAAACGCCCGAGGGCTACTGTCTGGGACCTGGCAACTGGTGTACCATGTCCCAATGGTTGGCGCCCCCAGTACCTCAAGATGACGTGCCCTTGCGAGACCTCATTACCCCTATGATCGGTGCGGCCGGGTTATCCCTCGAGAGGATCCCCCTCATGAGGAGACATCCTCCTGAGCGAAAGCACCTACAGAGCCCCCTGTGTGTGCCTCAGAGCGTACGCGGGGCCTTTCGGTATAACTGCTAAGCAGTTAGCGGACGGGCCCGGACACGACAAGGAGCATGGTTGCTGGTCACTCGCCATTTTCATCGAAAAAGGAAGATCCGGTCCACCCACCCTTTCTTGCATTAGGTGGACCGAAGAACTCAATGAAGTGGGTGAACCAGTTGCTGTTTAGGTGCTAAGGGAC
This sequence comes from Avena eriantha, assembly GCA_910589775.1. Lineage (NCBI taxonomy): Eukaryota > Viridiplantae > Streptophyta > Magnoliopsida > Poales > Poaceae > Avena > Avena eriantha. Next base: position 478,421,656 of record OU342743.1, on the reverse strand, counting down.
AACAAGCAGCGTCGGATAAAGACAAAGTGGGAAAAGGGGGGCTACTTTACCAACTAGCGGAGGCGCGCCCAGGTTCAAGACCCGGTCCACCAGATAGCAGCCTTGTAGACCAAAGCCTCGGGGAACAACACTGTGGTGACCCTTCCTGTCCATTGACCGGGTGAAGGGGCCTGACACTGTCCTATATAAGGAGCCTTTCTCCTACCTTGGAAGGGATCGATCCTTGAGATCTAAAAACCCTAGACCTTCATCCTCCATTGTACCCTCACAAAGCATGCGAGCAATACAACAAAGTAGGGGTAGGAGCTTTACCTCCTCACGAGGGTCTCGAACCTGGGTAAAAAAACCGGTGTCATCTCTCTATCGTGTTATTCCTCCGCCGTCGTTGCCATCGCAGAATTCCTTCAAAATCGCGTGTTCAGCCCCCTCATGAACCAAGGGATATATCTCCTACACATGCCACAACCCTGAACTAGACCCATACAACGCGTGGCATGCCAGCCACCCAAAGCCACACCCAACTACCCCATACACGTACAACACAACGCAACCACCCGCCAAAGCAACCAACCCACGCACAACACCCAACTTGCCTGCACTCGGCACAATGCGATGCAGCCCCACCCTAGTCCTGCAGACCATGACGCATGGAAACGCACACACCCGCACCCCGTCCCTCTGCCTCGCTTCTATCAAGCCCCACCTACCCTAGTCCCGCATGCGCCCTGATGCGACCAACCCTATATCCTCCTCGATCTAGCCACCCGTGCCGCTCCTCTAGATTCGGGTCCCTGGCACCATCCTCTCTGCTAGGTACCGATGTTGTCACCTCCCCCTCAAGCAAAGGGCCGCAGCTCCGCCTCCTCACCAACCCCGGTGATCTCTGCTTCTCTTGTCCCTCGAGCATCGCCTCCTAGAGCACCGCCCCTCTGCGTGCCTCCCGTGGCCGTCCTCCGCGATTCCGTCCAAGGCCGCCTCGACCTCCGCCTTCCTGCTGCCCTACGCCGGCCTCCCTCTACAACCATCCTGAGCGCAACCGTTGGCCTCTGTCACTACTGCCTTCTTTCCTTTGTCTCTGGTCGCCATCGACCAATCTTATCCTCACCCCAAGCGCCTCCACCCCGACCTCCAAGTACGCTGATGCCAGAGACGACCGGTGCCCCCCCTGCTCGCCTCCCACTCTGCCTATTCCCTACATCCTTTCCGTGACACGACCATTCTTCCTCGACCTTCGACCGCCTCGATGGTCATGGACCCCTCCCCTATGCTCGAAGCCATCCTTGTTCTGTCCCCGACCATGGCGCACCACCCCGACCAGCAGGCGCTCGACCCAGCTTTGGTTGCCCTCTCTGTTGTCCTACCACTCGAGGTACTGCGTGTGGAGACAGCAGTACCTGTTGCCCCATGATGTCTTGTATGATGTGTTTGCTACGCCTGTTATAGATGGCCACCTCCTTTTAGTTGATGCTGGGTGAACGGTGCTCCTGATGCTGCACACCGTGAAGGGAGATGTGATCTTGAAGTATAGTGTTTGTGTGTGTGGAAGTGAAGATGGTTTAGTTTTGTTTGGCTTCATTTACCTCGGTTATGAGCGACGCCGATGCTCAAAGCCCGAAGATGATATCAGACTAGAGACACTCAAAGAACCATTGACAAGAACTTCTCATAGAACCAACGACAAGTTCTTCTTCATGGAAAACAAAAAAAATGGCCGTGGATCCAATGGTCGAGACCCCGAAGACTGATCCTATCGCACCCCAAGTCAAATATCTCCAAACACTAATGTGTGACCCCTTTATTCGAGACCCCTATTTTATAATATGACTTCTACTTGTTGCATATTAAATTGTTCATGATCGCATACATATTCTTTTGATTGGGGGTATTTTGCTGACTCACCTAATAATTAAATACGGAGACTATATGCGGGTTATTCTGTCTGATATAGACTCCATTTAAATTTTGTGTAGCAAACTGATGCCATGATTTGCCTTGTTAAAACAACATTTAAATTTCAGGGTACCTACACAACATGAACCTTATAATTAATTGTTGGGATCCCGATTGCGCTTAATATTGCCTAGTTTCGCATCATTTCCATGCCATACATCCTGCTCGATATTCTGTTGTAGTATTAAATAGTGCATCCAGTGTTTCTTTTAGTGCTTTGCTTCTTCACGGATTAGGATATTGAGTTGATGCGAGCTTCTACCCATTCTCTGATGAATCTTCGGTAGTGTTTTCCAAGCTAGCATTCTCCCCTTTCTCCATATTTTTCATTTATCGTATATACTTCCTCCTGTTGGTCTACTGCTATCCTTTTTATCAATGCTTTAGTTTTCCATACCATTGATATCCCCTATAGCCTATATTTCCTTGGACACATCCTATTGCATGTTGTTCGATAGACAATTGGCCTTGTGAGTTGTAGTTGCTTGCTCAGGTGTTGCTTCGCGTTGTTGTTGGGAGGTTGGTACATGCTTAATGGTGGAGATGATCATGACTTTAATTACACCTTGTTAATTAAAATGATGGGAATACATATAACTAATGTAGAGGCACCGGTGGACAATAGATGTTATTTGGTTTTTACCCGCTCACTTGAATCCCCTAGGACCCCGAGTACTTCATGCCTGTTCTTTGACTATCGCATTATCCGTGTGTCGGACCATGAATCCCCTTAGCCTGAGCTTGATTCAGATCTTATTTCTTGGGGCCACAAACTAGTTTGGGGCTTTACTACTATCTTGTACATATGACATGCTTTACTATTTTATTTATTACTGTTGCTCATGGAGAGTGTTTACTACTGTATTGTTTAGGAACCCCATGCCACGTTTCTGTTGTATCGACAACCCTAGTCACACTTTCGGGTTCCCAGTTGTTTACAGCCATCACCACACACCCTGGGTCCATCAAGGAGCCGACTGACTTTGTAGCGGGTAGCTTAGTGGGGTGGCCCCCCGAAATAATTTTTGAATCATGTGTATGCTTTATCGAGAGGCCTCGTTGCATTTTATTTAGTTTTTCCGAGGTTGATCGTGTGTGTGTTTATATTTGTGCACCCCTGTAGGGTAAATATTTTCAAAAAGTCGTGTTTGTGGTTATGGACTACTTTCATTGGAGCACAGTGTCTCGACCATAGATAACTATAACTAAAGTAGTGCTATAAATTTTACTCTTGCATGACTAGTAATTAGCTCCACTACAATGGAATAAATAAAAGTGCCTACAACTGATGGAATTGGGGTGTCTCATGTTATCTATACTTGACTAGTATGTATTGCAACTATAATGGAATGGTCAATTAAAAGTGCCAATAGTTGGTGATATTAGAATGTCTCATGCTATCTATATCTGACTAGTAAGTGTTCCAACTACAATGGAATGATTAATGAAACTGCCAATTGTGTGAGTTTCTCGGATTGACTTCCTCCTTTGGACTCGAGGAGGAAATACCAGGATGGGTATGTTTGGTGTCTGTATCAGGTTGGTTCCGAATAGGTCTTTCTTATCCCTCTCTGATTGCTGACAATTGTATTGAGTCTCTATAGGTTGTTTATTGCATGCTTTGCTGTTGCCTCAGTCCACCATACCTATGTAGGCGAGAGCCACCAAATTCGAATACTCATCGTGTATTGGCCTTAGTACTAACCGCTCCCTTTTTGCTTTTCCTTTTTCGGCACCCCTCTTTTTAATAGGTATAAGTTTGATGATGTTAGCAAGGTCACCATTCCAGATTCACCTAGGAAGGGTTATGGACGCCATTGGTTATTCTCCAGAGCTCTTAGCCCAATTTGCATATTATCCGTACTTAGTAGTTGTATTGTTTTCAAGGTGATTTCGATCTTTGTACTGTATATCTGTATTCTTGACTTGTTGAGTTGTTGTTGTGTATATATGTTGTTGTGGGTTCCATTGTGAACTATGATGTAATGGTATTACTTCATTTTCCACCCGCATGCAAGTGCCTAGTGGGCATCCTTGAATCGTTTCTATGCGGGTTTGGCGAGAATCGCTAAAATCTGCATAGAGCTGATTCGAGGGTGTTACGTACATACACTTTCCCTTTGGTGTAATAGGGGCGAAGTAAACCTACATTCCACGGCCTATTGGTTTCCTCGTCGGATCTATCCATCTTGTTCTTCTCTTGTGCCTGAGCATCTATCAGATAATATGCGTCATTGTCTAGAGCTTTGCTCACGATTAATGGCCCTTCCCATGGAGGCAATAATTTGCGCATGCCGGTAGTGCATTACACTAGCCGATGCACTAAATTTCCTTCTCAGAATACTCGAGGGTTTATATTTCAGCTATAATAGCATCAGAGATTTCGGTGGTATATAGCTGATCTAGATAGTGCCAGTTGTCGTGCTTCTTTGAGCATGTCAACATCATTTTCTCGAGCCTCTTTTACTCGGCCTCTGTATACAACATGACTCTGGTAAGACACCTTATGTCCCCTATACGAGGAAAAATGGAGTATAGCCGGTTGAGCGATTTGGTGTTGTCCTTAGACTCCACAATACTGCGTGTAGCTCATCTATCCTACATCTAGGAGTGCGTTGTAGTGGCTCAATGAGCCGAGGTTTTAATCTGGACAGTACCAGTCCATTTTCTCTTTTCACTTGCGCACTTGATTTGGGATGTCTGACCGATGCTACATCGAGTCTTATCCTTTTATCCATACAAAACCGAGTAAAGGCCCCTTCGACAAAGTTTGTGCCATTATCTGTGATTATGCTATGTGTGTAACCATATCCTAGGATTATTTCCTTTAAGAATGACGCAGATGTGTGTCCTTCACACTTTCTTATTGGCTTTACCTCTATTCATTTGGTGAACTTATCCACCATTACCAAGATATGGGTCATATTACCACGAGCTGGCTTGAATGGTCCAAGATATCCAAACACCATATAGCAAATGGCCATGTGATCGGAATAGTCTTGAGTGTTGAGGTCGGCATATGAATCTTGCTTGCATACCTCTGGAAACCGTTGTACTTTTTGACTATATCTTCAGCTTCTTGTAGTGCATTTGGACAATAAAACCCATGCTGGAATGCCTTGGCAACTAAGGCTCTTGAGGAAGCATGATACCCACATTCTCTTCGGTGGATATCTCAGAGTATCTCTTGCTCTTCTTCCGGTTCAACATTGTTATGGGGTAACCCCGTGGGCGGCCCTATCTTCACGGATCTCGTGGTCAAATCAATGGGAAAGCGAGGGGAAAGGGAGAAGGTAGCGGAAGCGGACGCACACCTCATGAAGAACACGATGAACACATGCAAAACTCACACGATACAAGGCCGATTGCTCCCGCCGGTGGCCACTGGTCCGATAGAATCCTCGTAAGGAAAGATCAGTCGATGTGCTCTTGTCAATCCCAAGTGGAGAGGTAAGAACACCTTGGAGAGGGTCTTCACAACTATGCTCACGCACTCGCAAACGTAGGCCTTGTACAACGAGGGAGGCACGATGCAAACTCCAACAAGGTGGTGACGATAGTCGATCCCCTTGGGTAGAAGGGGATGAGGCAAAACTAGAGATTCCACATAGGTTTTTTTAGTCTATCATCTATGCCTAAGGGTTAAAATGAGGAGTGAGGGCTCTATTTATAGGCTGGCCACAAGTTTAGGGGTAGTTTGGGCATAAAACTAGGGTTTGGTGCGGAATAGAGGGGTACATAGGCCAGATGTTGGCTCGCAGGCCCATCACTTAGGCCGGACAGTCCGGGTCAGGTGGACCGGACAATCCGGGGGGGCGGACACTCCCGTAGAGTCTGAGTAGAGTCTGATGTAGCACACAAAATGTCCGCGCCAGGATGGGGCTGGGGTAGGCTGGACACTCCGGCGTGGTTGGGCCGGACATTCCAACTGGCATCAGGCAGACTCTCCGGGGTGAAGACGGTGGCGAAGACGGAGTATGAAGTAGTATACCACTCAAAAGGGTAGGAAGTGGGTTCACATAGAGGAACGGATTCACCTTTGGAGTCCATGATGACTTGGCATAAGTTCGAGACCATGACGTGGTAACGACGGAAGGTTGGGCTACATCAAACATAGCGCTAGAGCAGATTGGTAAAGCTTCTCCATTGATGATGGTATATGCTTTTGCCCTTCTCTTCACTTGTCTGGCCGAGGTTTCATCACTCTGAAAACTTCCATCCATCATCAATGACATGATTGGCTACACCCAAGATGGCACAACTCGAACTACGAATACACCTTCATCAATTATCATTGGCTCAACCAACATTGCCTCTACTGACATGGGCTCGAAAGTCTCCGTGTTTGATGGAGCAGTCCTCGGGTTTGGCTAAAAAGTCCCCGGGTTACTGGAACCACATCCCACATCTATGTCCAGGGGGATAACCTCTGCTTCCAGATTTGCCAAGATAATATTGATTCTGACTTAGGCAATGGCTTGATGGACGGTTTTTGAAGGTGCTCGAGAGCTATGCCGGCTGGAATTGCCTGGTGAGATGAGCCTAGCTTGGATAATATGTTTTCTGCTTCATTCTCATCTTGAGGTACATGATGAAACTCGCATCCCTCGAAATACCCGCAAATTTGCTGGACATGAAACCGGTAGAAAGCCATGTTGGCATCCAGTGCTTCCCAATTACCAGAAAGTTGCTGAACCACGAGGTCCAAAGCACCAAACCACATAATTCGGCGGATGCCAATTTCGTTGGCTACTTTAACTCCGTGAACCAGTTCTTCATACTCAACTATGTTGTTGGATGCTGCAAAGTGGATCTGTAGCACATATTTCAATTGGCATCTCTTGGGTGAAGTGAGGACTATGCGGGCACCTAAACCACTTTTTATCTTGGATCCATCAAAATGCATCCTCCAGTAATTGGAGTCAGGCAATGGCGGCTCATACTATATCTCGGCCCAATCAACGAAAAAGTCGGTCAATGCTTGGGACTTGATTGCATCCCTTCTATCATATTGTTGTGCGTAATGTGATAGCGCAATTTCCCACATGGCTACTTGGCCACTTGCATCTTTATTGCCCAGAAGTTCCAAGATAGGGGCCTCGCATATCACTCTCACTGGATGCTCTTTGAAATAGTGCTTGCGTTTCTTGGCCGCCATATAGACGCCATATGTCATCTTTTGGTAATGTGGGTAATTCTTCTTGGATGCTGAGAGCACTTCACTCAAATAGTATACCGAACTTTGCACTAATTTTCCCTCTTCGTTTAATTCAACTACCACCACAGCACTGATAACTTGGTTTGTTGGTGCAATATAGAGAAATATCGGCTCTTTGGATAGTGGTGATGCCAATATTGGTGTAGAGGCCAACATTGTGTTGAGTTCACAAAATGAGACATCCGCTTGCGGTGTCCAGATGAGTTTATCGCCTTTTTCATCAATTGGTATAACGCTAGTTCCTTCTCCCTAGCCGACTAATGAAGCGGCTCAAAGACGTCATGCAACCAGTGAACTTATGGACATTATTGAGGCACTTTAGTGGTTCCATTCTTTCTATGGCACTAATCTTTGCCAGATTCGCCTCTATAGCTCGGCTCGATACAAGGAAACCGAGTAATTTTCCAGCCGGGACACCAAACGTACATTTGGCCAGGTTAAGTTTCATCCTGAACCTTCTCAGGTTTGCAAATTTTTCTCTAATGTCTTCCAAGAGAGTATGATTCGCCTTGGTTTTTATAACTACATCATCAACATACACCTGCACATTTCCCAATTTTACCATGCAAACATTTTTGCATGCATCTTTGATATGTGGCACCATAATTTCTTAAACCAAAGGGCATGGTCCAATAGCAATAAGCCCCGTAAAGGGTAATAAAGGCCTTCTTTATTTGATCTTCCATGTTTAAGGGTATCTGGGCGAAGCCATAATACGCATCTACAAATGATAATAGTTCACAACCAGCAGTGGTGTCAATCACTTGATTGATCCGAGGTAAATGAAATGGATCCTTAGGACAAGCCTTGTTCAAATTCATTTAATAAATACACATACGCCAAACTACTTCGACATTAGGGTCGTCTTTCTTCTTCTCGACCAGGATCGGATTTGACAACTAGTCTGGGTGCAACACCTCCATGATGAATCCAGCTACCAACAACCGAGATATCTCGTCATCAATAATCTTTATCCTATCTTTGGCGAAGCGGAGCAGTGGTTGCTTAACCGGGCTTGCATCCGACCTGACATGCAATGAGTGCTTGGCCAACTCCCTTGGAACACACTTGGCAGGTCTTGTGTTGACCATCCAAATATATCCCTATTCTCACGGAGGAAGTTGATGAGCTCGCTTTCCTATTTGTCAATTAAGCTGGCAGCAATTGTGACGGTGTGCTCAGGGAAGCCGACATCAATTTGTATATTATTGGTCTCCTTTATTGCCTAGAAGGCTGATACATTGCAAATGTATCTATAATTTTTGATGTTCCATGCTTAGTTTTATCCACTTTCTTGTGTTTTGTTCCAACTTTGGAGTACTTTTATTATGATATCTTGGACTAACCTATTAACAAGAGCCACAGTGCCAGCTGCCTTATTTCTGCTGTTTTTGGTTCCAAGAAAGTCACAAAATGAATATTCTCGGAATTGGACGAGACAAAAGCCAAAGTGCCTATTTTTTCCAGAAGGGATCAAGTGCCAGAATATGAGACGGAGAGGGGCCAGGGGCCGGCCACACCACCTGGCCGCGCGGCCAGGCTTGGCCCACGCCAGGGGGTGGTCTGGCCGACCCCAGCACCCCCTCGGCCTCTCCTTCCGCCTTTGAGTTACCCTCGGGACGAAAACCCTAAGGACCCGATCAAAAATCCATGAAAGAGTCTGTAGCCATCGTCGTCTCTGTCCCTAGATCGGGGTGATCTGAAGCCCTTCCCGGCAACCTGGCGGAGAGGGGAATTCACCCTGGAGGCCTTCTTCATCACCATGCAAGCCTCCGGTGTGATGCGTGAGTAGTTCATCCTTGGATATTGAGATGCTATTTCAGATTGATTATTGATTCTATCATGTCTTTGTTATTTGAGATCTTGCATGCTTTCTGTTGTTAGTAGCTATCTTGGCTAAGTAGATGCTAGCAACTCCAAGAGTTAGTATTTATGCTCGATAGTGGGTTCATGCCTCTGGTAATCTGGGGAAGTGACAGAAATCTCTAAGGTACTAGATGTGCTATTGCTACTAGGGATAAAACAACGATCCTTTGTTCATAGAACAATTGTATTGTTTACTTTACACGCAGTTCGTAAAGCAATAATCTGGTGCTTGCAACTTAATACTGGAGGGGGTTCAGATGATAACCTGAAGGTGGATTATTAGTCATAGATGCAGTTGGATGGCGATCTATGTATTATGTTGTAATGCCCAATCAAGTCTCAAAGGAGTCAAGATGATTAGTATATGCATGTATTGCTTTCTCGGTGTTTGTCAATTGCCCCGCTGTAATTTGTTCACCCATCATGTTATCTATCTAAGGAGAGCCACCTCTAGTGAACTATGGATCCCGGTCCTTTTTCTTTACATACAATCTGCAACTGTTTACTGCATTGTGTTTACTTTCTACAAACTTTTACTTCTTTCCATTCGATACATTTAATCCTTTGTTTTCCGCAAAACACGGTGAGACTGACAACCTCATCGCAAGTTGGGGACAAAGTTGTATGGTTGTGTTGTGCAGGTCTCCACGTTGCTACTAGCACCGGTAGTGCGCCCTGCCAAAGCTCAGCTAGTAACACCTTTGGGGTGTTTCCTTGCTCCTACTGGTTCGATTAAACCTTTATTTCATAACTGAGGGAAGACTTGCTGCTATATTCATCGTACCTTCCACTTGGGGTTCCCAACGAGCTCTACATCAACCACGCTCTAGCATTTTTCTGGACATCTTCACAAGGGGAGTCCCTCATAACCAATCTCTTTACTTTGTTACTTTTGTTTTGCTCAGTTTCTTTTTGCTTTGTTTGCCTGTTTCTTTATCAAAAACACAAAAAATTAGTTCTATTAGTTTGCTTTCTTATTTGAAAACACACAAAAATGACTACTCTTGAAAACACTAAGTTGTGTGACTTCACTAGCACCAACAACAATGATTTTATGAGCACACCTATTGCTCCACATCTGCCTGAAGATACTTTCTTTGAGATAAAACCTGCTTTACTCAATCTTGTTATGAGAGAACAATTTTCTGGTATTGGTAATGAAGATGCTGCATCCCATCTAAATAATTTTTTTAAACTTTGTGAGATGCAAAAGCATAGGGATAGAGATGGTGATATTATTAAGCTGAAATTGTTTCCTTTCTCTTTGAGAGGAAAAGCTAAAGAATGGTTGAATTCCTTAACTAGGAATTTTATTGATTCTTGGACTAAATGCAAAGATGCTTTCATTAGAAAATATTATCCTCCTGCTAAGATTATATCTATGAGAAGTGAAATAATGAAGTTTAAACATCTTGATAATGAACATGTTGCTCAAGCTTGGGAAAGAATGAAATCTTTGGTAAATAATTGTCCCACTCATGGACTGACTGCTTGGATGATCATCCAAACTTTTTATCCAGGATTGAACTATTCTTCAAGGAACCTATTGGATTCTCCTGCTGGAGGTACCTTTATGACTATCACTTTGGGTGCTGCAACAAAACTTCTGGACAATATGATGGTTAATTATTCTGAATGGCATACTGAAAGGGCTCCACAAGGTAAGAAGGTAAATTCTGTTGAGGAAACCTCCTCCTTGAGTGATAAAATTGATGTTATTATGTCTATGCTTGTTAATGGGAAGGCCCATATTGATCCAAATAATGTTGCTTTAGCTTCTTTGGTTGTTCAAGAAGAGCAAGTTGATGTGAACTTCATAACAAATAACAACTTTGGCAATAATGCTTATAGGAGTAATTTTGGTAACAACAAGTATAACCCATATCCTCCCAACAATGGTAATGCTTATGGAAATTCTTACAACGATAATAGGAGTGTTCCCTCTGAACATGAAGTTATGCTTGAAGACTTTATTAGTAAGCAAACTGCTTTCAATAAAACTATTGAGGAAAAACTCTCTAATGCTGAAAGAAATATAGGATCTTTGGCTGAAGCTCAATCTTCTTTGAATAAATGGCTGCTAAACCTGAAACTAATGATAATCCCTTTGCAGCTACCAATGCTATAAAAGTAAGAATTGATGAAAATGTTAGACTATTAGCTGAATTACATGCTAAGTGGGAAAGAGGAGATGAAATTGCTAGAAACATTAGTGTTTCTAATATTACCACCACTAGTGTTGAGACTAGTAATAGTTCTACTACTTTAGATGATAATTTTGATTTTTATCTTGATGGTTGCAACATCTCTGAAGTTATTAAGTTCCTACAAAATCTTGCTAAAATTCCTAATGCTAGTGCTATGAACATGGCCTTTACAAAACACATTACTTATGCTCTCATAAAGATTAAAGAAGAAAAGATGAAACATAAAGCTTCTATTCCTATAAAACAAGAAGATGGTTGGGAACCCATCATTAATATGAAAGTGAATGACTTTGATTTCAAAGCTTTATGTGATCTTGATAGTAGTGTTTCTATTATGCCTAGAAGGATTTATGATATGCTTGATTTGCCTCCACTTGAAGATTGGTATTTGAATGTCCCACTTGATGATAATGCTAAAAAGAAACTCATGGGGAGTCTTAATGGTGTCCTTATTATGGTTAACAATGCCTATGTCCCCATTGATTTCTATGTTATGGATGTTGAATGCAATGCTTCTTGTCCTATTACTTTGGGAAGACCTTTTCTTAGAACTGTTGGTGCCATTATTGATATGAAAGAAGGCACCATTAAATATCAACTCCCACTCAAGAAAGGTATAGAACACTTCCCTAAGAAGAGAGAGAAGATTTTTTTTGCTTCTCCCATGAAAACAAATTTTGGTCTTAATTCTTCTCCATTTAAGAACACTTGATTCTTTTTCTTGCTTCGTATGCCTAACTTAAAGGCGTTAAACAAAAGTACTTATTGGGAGATAACCCAAAAGTTTTAGACGAGTCTTGGAAGTTATTACCTCTGTAATAACCACTACTTATCCTTTTTATTTGCTTTTTGTGCCAAGAGTAACCTCTAATGAGAGAGAAGTAATGATTGGGAAAGTTGTTGTCCCGTAATACATTTTTGTGCTTCACCGTAAAAATTCGTGTAAAATCTCTGAACGTCTATTTGAGGCGTGAATTTTTGTGCTTCTGCCCCAGGTTGTTATATAACTTTCGTTAGTTCAATACTTTTTGATTTGAGCAACAGAAGGTCTTCGAAAAAATTCGTCTTTACGTGCTGGTCTGTTTTGACAGATTTTTGCCATTTTCTGCATTTGCTTCTTGTTGGTTCCTTTTTGAGTTCTTTTGGGGAAATGAAATTTTTGAGGGAAGTTCTACAATATCTATTGTTCTAATGGAAGTTTATTTTTTGTTATAACTGAAGATTAAGACTTATTTATCTTGAGTGCACTAATGTTGCTAATAAAGATTGTGTGAAGTTTTGTATGAAGGAAAAATTTCAGGTGTATGGAAGGAATAATTAATAAGATGAAGGATGGACTAAAGCTAAAGCTTGGGGATGCCACGTGTGTCACCCCAAGAAATATCCAAAAAGTACAAGCATAAAAGCTTGGGGATGCCCAAGGCATCCACTTCTTCATCAATAAAAATCCCAGGTTTCTTCCAAACGCTTCATTTTATTGTTTCATGCACATTTGTGTTTTTCTTGGAGCGTCTTCTTTTTCGTTTTCGTTTTGGTTTTTAGTTTGCTTTGGTTTGCTTAGTTTTTTGAATAAATTGGTTGGACCCCCTCTTTCATACATTGGTTTGCAAATAGTTTGGTTTGGTTTGGAAAAGAGTAGGAAAGTTCATACTTATGTGGTAAAAAGAGCTCGTTTTTGACTGTGGCCTATGCTTTTTCATGCCATGCTTGATATTGTTTGGCTTTATGCTTAGTATTCTTTGCTGTAGCATGAATTTTTATAAACAATTGAGATTGCTTAATGTGCCTTGGTTGAATCATGCGTTGTTTTAGCATATTAAAGAATAGTATAGTGGTATTCTCCTTTGATGCTTTATTTGGGTTGACTTGGCGCATGCTCACACCATGTTATGACTATCTTAAGTCACCATAGCCTTTATGATCCTTTAGTTTTCAACTCGTAGTATCCCTTTATGCTTTGATCAACGATGTTTTATCGCTCTGCATGATTATGGCCATTATTGCTCTCTTAGTTTGTCGCTCCCAGTCTTTTGCTAGCCTCCACAACAAAGTATGAGTTCCACTCATGCATCCAACTCCCTAAACCAAGTTATTCCAAAGAGTCCACCATACCTACCTACTAGCTTATGCTATTCCATGTATATTCATGCTTTTGTTTACCTACCGAGTTAAACTTGTTATGAGAAAACTAGTGATTAAAGCTCTCACGAACTTGATGGCACACTTTACTTTACTTGCCCTTAATAAACTTGAACCATTTTGTCATCTATGTTGTATATGCTTGCACTTATTTGTTGGGAATTAGCAGAACCATGCTTTCATGGGGAACGCTTTCAACATTGCACTTGGTACTTGTACCTAGTTGATATCATGCTCTTTTGTATATGGATGTCGTCGGTGTGAAATGAAAGGGGAGCTTGTAAGTCCATGGAGTTATGTATATGTGTTAGAGAAACGCCTGGGCCGCTGGTCTAATCCATGCTGACATGGTGGAAACCGGCAGCGTAACCATAATGAGTTGTCTATGAAGAATTCTTCTTATAAAAAAGGAGTCCTATATTGAGAAAAAAAGATAAAAGAGAAAAAAAATGAGATTATGAAAAGAGGAAAGAGAGAAAAAAAGCACCATATTCCCATGTAAATAAGAAGATTGCTGAGATGCTCGTTGTCTGCTTGCCTTGTCATTTTGATATGGGGATTCTTCCGTATCATCGGGCAAGGGGTACACCGTTGGCGGTTCTCTATAATACACATGTACTTACGATGACAGGAACTTACTGGTGACTAAACTTGAGTAGCACGAGGAGCGGCCCTTGTATACAAGGGACATGAGATTTCTAACTTATACTTCGTCAAGCATGTACACTATAGTTTGTTCACTTTAACTTTAATCACTTCAATATTCTTATGATAGGGGCAATGAGAGATGAAAGCCATAAGTACCATAATTTTTGGAAGCTCTTGATGAGACTTGAATCCCTACTTCTTTTTAAAAAGGCCTTTCTTCCACCATTATATTGAGTCTCCACCTTCTACCTTTATGCACTTACTTTGAGAGCATAGTGGCCATTCTTAGTTCTATGTGCATTGTCCCAAGACTAGTTGATTGATACATACTTTGATATTGCTTGTTTTAAACTATTTGTATCTAGTCATTCTTATGAACTTTGAAGGTGTCCTATGCATTTATATTTGCTACTCTATTGAGGGACAAGCTGAATACTATTATGCTATGTTTTATTTATGTGAAACAAACAAACGTCTTGCAAAGCATTGTTATTCATGAATCTTTTGTTTGTGCCTTTTCATGTTGCATCATAGTTTCTTTGTCTTATTGCTAGAACTTTGTCTTTCATGTTATGATTGAAGTACTATGATCCCAACTTTGAATGTTTTACAAATACTTTGATCAAGTCTTTAATGGTGCATGTCACCTCAAAAATTATTCTTTCTTTTATCACTTACCTACTCGAGGACGAGAAGAAATTAAGCTTGGGGATGTTGATACATTGCAAATGTATCTATAATTTTTGATGTTCCATGCTTGGTTTTATCCAGTTTCTTGTGTTTCGTCCACACTTTGGAATACTTTTCATATGATTTCTTGTACTAACCTAGTAACAAGAGCCACAGTGCCAGCTGCCTGTTTTCTGCTGTTTTTGGTTCCAGGAAAGTCAGAAAATGAATATTCTCAGAATTGGACGGGACAAAAGCCAAAGTGCCTATTTTTTCGGAAGTCATCATATGCCAGAATACGAGACGGATAGGGGCCAGAGGCCGGCCACACCACCTGGCCGCGCGGCCAGGCTTGGCCCGCGCTAGGGGGTGGTGTGGTGGCCCCTGGCACCCACTCGGCCTCCCCTTCCACCTATAAGATGCCCTCGGGACGAAAACCCTAAGTACCCGATCAAAAATCCACGAAAGAGTGTGTAGCCACCGTCATCTCCATCCCTAGATCGGGAGGGATCTAAAGCTCTTCCCGGCACCCTGCCGGAGAGGGGAATTCACCCTGGAGGCCTTCTTCATCACCATGCAAGCCTTCGGTGTCATGTGTGAGTAGTTCATCCTTGGACTACGGATCCATGTAGTAGCTAGATGGCTGGTTCTCCTCCTTTGTGCTTTCATGTTTAGATATTGTGAGCTCCGTTCATGATCAAGATCATCTATTTGTAATCACACATGTTGTGTTTGCGGGGATCCAATGGTTATTGAGATGCTATTTCAGATTGATTATTGATTTTATCATGTCTTTGTTATTTGTGATCTTGCATGCTTTCCGTTGTTAGTAGCTATCTTGGCCAAATAGATGCTAGCAACTCCAAGAGTTAGTATTTATGCTCGATAGTGGGTTCATGCCTCTGGTAATCTAGGGAAGTGACATAAATCTCTAAGGTACTAGATGTGTTGTTGCTACTAGGGAGGAAAAACCAATCCTTTGTTCATAGAACAATCGTATTGTTTACTTTACACGCAGTTCGTAAAGCAATAATCTGTTGCTTGCAACTTAATACTGGAGGGGGTTCGGATGATAACCTGAAGGTGGATTATTAGTCATAGATGCAGTTGGATGGCGGTCTATGTATAATGTTGCAATGCCCAATCAAGTCTCAAAGGAGTCAAGATGATTAGTATATGCTTGTATGCTTTCTCGATGTTTGTCAATTGCCCCGCTGTAATTTGTTCACCCAGCATGTTATCTATCTTAAGGAGAGCCACCTCTAGTGAACTATGGATCCCGGTCCTTTTCTTTACATACAATCTACAAACTGTTTACTTCTTTGAGTTTACTTTCTACAACCTTTTACTTTTTCCATTCGATACGTTTAATCCTTTGTTTTCCGCAAAACACGGTGAGATTGACAACCTCATCACAAGTTGGGGGCAAAGTTCTGTGGTTGTGTTGTGCAGGTCTCCACGTTGCTACTAGCACCGGTAGTGCGCCCTGCCAAGGCTCAGCTAGCAACACCTTTGGGGTGTTTCCCTGCTCCGACTGGTTCGATTAAACCTTGGTTTCATACTGAGGGAAACTTGTTGATGTGCTCATCATACCTTCCTCTTGGGGTTCCCAACGAGCTCTACATCAACCACGCTCCAGCATTTTTCTGGCGCCATACATAGAGCCATCAGTACCTTCCAACAACTATAGTATATACTGCACCTCCCAATGGTGACTTCCATATGCCACATGTACGGAAGTGACATAGTCTATCAACCAATCCTGTGGCTTGGTACTACCGTCATATCTCTTTGTACCACGGGATAGCTTGAAGTTTGGCACTATAGGTACCCACATGATTCAAGGTCCAAAACAACTAAGACCTGGAGGGCCTTGTTCTTGAAGCATCTCTGACATATAGATCTTGTCCAGCTTATATCAAGCATGATTTGCCAGCAATTCGCGATTGCCTAGCCGGGACCTAAGTGGATCCTCCATCATTTGGTGCTCATATCACAGGTATCCGGCATTCACCATAGCAGAATAACCATCATCGTATCAGTTTTTCCTCGAGTAAACTCATTTATGCTGGTACACATGCCCCGCACTCTGTTGCTGCCGAGGTGGATTGGGTGCCGGATGCTGAGGAGGCTGTCCTCCTATAGACTAGTTATGGTCATGTTAGTTCTGGTTGTTCTAGATGGAATTGCCATGCCTGATATTTCCCTGGCCGGCATTCCCCTCACCACCACTTCCCTAGCCGGCATTTACTTGGACGTCATTTCATTGCCCTACATTGCCTTGCTCGGCAATCTACTTTCCGGTGAATGCCGAATCATATGCCAGCAATTACTTGGTTTTGTCGGAAGTAACACTTATTTTGCGCCTTGGGAGTACATAGGGAGACGATGATTGGCCGACAGATTTTCCCCAGCACCCCCAGCCGAATAAACTACCTGGGAACCTCCTACATGTCCCGAGTTTTCCATGCGGTATGCCTCATTCTTACAATTAGCTATAAACACTAACTCATTTACTCTCTCTTGCTACTTGCGTTGGGTTTCTCCTGTTAAGTTAGATACCTCGGATGCTGCTGCCTCTACAGCTCTGAGGTTCTTGTCTAGAGTACAATATTTCGGCTTACCAGCCGACGCTTGACTAATTGACATAGCTGACTTGGTTCTAATGTCCCTAGCTATCTCGGTATTGAGGCTTTACCCTGGTTTCACACACCATCTATGCGACTAGGGTTAGCTACAACAGTAAACTCGTTAGCTTTGTTGTACTCACGGAGGGTGATACCTAGCTCCTACTGGGCTTGAGTTACCTGGATCACCTCCTCAAGAAGACTCTAGTGAATCTCATCTAGATGAGCCTTTGCCTGATCCAGATCTACAACAGGATCACCTAGCACTGCCAGCTTCTCGATGGTTGCCTACAGAGGGTTCGGCCTTATCGTCTTACTACAACCGGCGATATTCTCTGGCTTCTCTAGTGGAGGGCATCTTGACCGGGTTGGCTTGGGGGTTGCGTCCACATCCTTAGCAGTATCATTGCCGGCATTGGCCCCATGGGTGGTCATCACGACCTCTACAGCTAGCAAGGCGATCCATATGCTGTTGTGAGCCACACGGACATCGGGAGGATCTGCAGGGATGATCACCTTCTATGAGTACTTGCACGTGATGTTGATGGCAACATAGACTTGGTGAGCTCCGAAGGTGACGAACTTTCCGTTCCTCGGAAAAGGCATGTTGCTGAAGTAGCCAGCATTGTCATTGACGAATTTCAACGAGCCGAGCATCTGGACAAGGTCAGAGACCAAGCGCTTGCCGAAAGCGATGATGTTTCCCGTCCGAATGATGACTCTATCCAGCGCCACTGCTGGCACCATGGGGGCTGCCAACTGTCATGGTGGTATCCTAACAAATGCCATGGGATGTCTTATCTTGGGCCAAATGGAAGCCACAGGATCCGAGCAGGGATGATGCACTAACGAGTGCACACAGAACACTACACAAACACACATGATGTACCCAGGTTCAGGGCCCTCATATTGAGATAACACCCCTACTCCTGCATGCTAGATGATATCTCTCTCAGTATTATTATAGCTACAATGCGCTCCTTGAGCTATATGCAAGAGGAAGAAGAATGAACTCTCTGCTCTCGCTCTTCTCTGAGTGTAAAGGGGGAAATGAGGAATAGGGGGTCGATCCTCCACTCTAGAGGCCCTAGGGTACCTTATATACGGTCCCCTGGTTACATATTTAGGGCACAAGTAGCATGGAATATCCCCTTCTGATGGTACAAAGTCATTGTGCTGGGCCCGCATATGCCGATCTTGTCACTGGATCCCTAATTTATGATGTTCCGTGCTTGGTTTTATCTACTTTCTTATGTTTTGTTCCAACTTTGGAGTACTTTCTATTCACTTTCTTGGACTAACCTATTAACAAGAGCCACAGTGCCAGCTGCCTGTTTTCCGCTATTTTTCGTTCCAGGAAAGTCAGAAAATGAATATTCTCGGAATTGGACGGGACAAAAGCCAAAGTCAGTTTTTCACCGAGGGACACAAGGAGCCATAATACGAGTTGGAGAGGGGCCATGGGGACTCCATATCGAGAATATCATTTTGTGGCCCGAAAGTTGGGGTGTCCAGGCAATGCGGTACCCAAGTTCCCTGAAATCATCCGCGATGACTACAGTTGGTGTGCCAAATACTCAGAGGGTCTTTTTCGGCACGAATTCAACTTTACGTTTCAATACAAAAAATCAGGCTAACGGCCGTCAAGTTGGGCCCCCTCTGTCAGTTCTTGCCGCTATGTCGCTCCTGTCGCTCCCGTCTCTTAGGTGTCAATTAGGCTTGCAGCGTTGGCGCATGCATCCATTACGCGTCTTATTCTTCCCCAGAGCGGCAATCTGTGGGCATCGCAGCCATGGCGCAGAGCTGGGGCATGGACGAACCTGCTCGGCCTAGCTCTCCTCCTTGTAGGCTTGCAGCGTTGGCGCCTGCATCCATTACGCGTCTTCTCCCCCGGACTGGCAATCTGTGGTCGCGGCCATGGCGCAGAGCTGGGACGTGACGAAGCTGCTCGGCCCCGCTCTCCTCCCCATCCCAAGTCGGAGCACGCCCTCACCATGGACGCACCCACGGCACGGTCGGGGACGAGAATTGGTTCCCGTTGAGATCTATCACCTTGTCGACCATGCTCGATTCTGTTTTCATCCTTTAGAATCCGAGCTCGCCGTTGCCGTGGTTGCACTCGCACCAATTCTGCCACCTCTGCTGAGGTCTCTGTGTTAGCTCAAGTTCTGGGGCTGGCTCTCCAAGTTCTGCCATGTTGGGCCTGTAAGTGTTGTTGTATGTTAAACTAGCAAATCTCTTTTCTTCAAATCTCTTGGGCTGTACCAACTTCATTGTGTTTAATTATGAAAGACAAAATATAAAGTATTTCACTCAATTTCTCGCATAGAAAAATGCATACCTAATTTCATATTCTCGCAGGAACTGGCCCCACTTGTAGAACCGGCGGCACTGCCACGATCTCCACGTAACCACGGTGAGTTCTCGAACCGAAAGTTGCAGTCACCATGTTTCTTCTACAGTCATTCCTCTTCCTCAGTCATTCCTCTGCAGTTTGTGGGGCTAGACTTGGAGTACACCCGTGCAAATAAGCGAAAAGATCCTCCACATGAGATCGTTGTCGTGCAAATGGCCATACATGAGGAGGTCCTTGTTTACCACTTCTGCAGGTATGTGAAATTTAAATTTGAGATCACCACTTCAGCATCCCTTGTTCCCTTACATCCCTAGACCCATATAAGTGCAGGAGTAAACCAACTGAGATGCATTGTCCGGCTCTGGTCGAGTTCTTGTGTAGCAAAGGGATAACTTTCACTAGGGTGGATATCACAAATGACACAATTATGCTTTCTTGTGCGTTGATAAAAATCACAGGGGGGCACCACATCGACATCCAAAATCTGTACGAGATCAAATCATACCCAGCGAAGGATCGCATGGGTGATCTGGCAGCAGAAATCATTGATAAATCCTATGAAAAACTGAAGAAATTGAAGCGACTCAATCACGACTACTGGGAGTGGAAGCCGATGAGCCAGGTGCGCCTCGAGTATGCAGCCAGAGACGCCTACATGGCGTACGAGTTGTATAGTAAGCTCATTACCATGAAAGATGGGATGGTTCAGGCGGGGTTTTCGCGAGAGAGCTATGCCCTGGTTGCAAGCTAGCCCAGGAGAAGAAGCACGAGGAGGACAGAAAGCGGTTTCAGGACGAAGGGATCTTGGGACGGTGGCGACATCAAGAGGTTGAGGGGGAAGCAAGTCAAGGACGATAATAAGTGGTGGTGACACATTATGTGTTTGAACTAGATTTTAGTTTCTAGTTTATTATGTGTGTGATACATTTAGTTAATTCAATACAAAATTTCGACCAATCTAACTTGCTGATATATTTCTTGACAATTATAATATAATTGAGCACTAGAAATATTTTGTAGTTTGCATGAGCATGATTAGTAAATATAATTGAACACTAGAAACTTTAAGGCACTCCATATAAAGGAGTAGATTAATATAGAAGGTTCACTAGAGACACCACGGATATATTGTCTTACATGCCACACACAGGTAATAATTAACTAGAACAAAATAAAAGCAGGGGCTGCAGCAGGAGGCCGGGACATGGAGACGCCTAGCAGGAGGCAGCGATAGCATAGTTGATGGGATACAGGCCAGTCCTGACATACTCCCGGAGGAATTTGCCGTAGGCTGCGTGCCGCGCTAAGTTAATCGGCCTATACCTTCTACCTCTGCCTCTGCCAACGCCCTCCGCGTGCTGGATCATGTTGTTGAGGTCCACGTTGATTGCTCTTCCACAGAATGGGCAAAAGAGTCTCCCCCTATGGTGGAAATGGATTAGCCCACACCATAACCACCTCAGCATGTAGCGGCTCTTTTTGTCCATGGATACCTTTCTATCGTCCACTTCATCATCATCCTCCTGTTGATTTTTAAGAACATAACTTAGAACTCAAACATATGATTTAATTGTATCACAACTCAAGAATTGACAACATGTATATGTAAGACAATATATCCGTGGATATCAAAGATAAAGCATCTCAGCAATAGTTTGATCGGTTCATATATCATTTCCTCTCAACACAATGACAAATAATTGCATCAGAGTGAATGTAGGATAAATTTAGGGGCCTCATAAGTTTCTTCAGGGATGGAGTCAGTGAACCAAGTAACAATTTCACAACCTGTAATGTTGTTGTACATCGCCCCAGGTTCACAAACTCAACCCTGAAAAAATCTGACACCAATGTGTCTGCCTCTCTTTTCGGACAAATTTGAATCATTGGCCACAATAAGAAATTGAAATGTAATTGTACAAAACATTATTCCGGGATATACATAGTCTGGTACAAAAACAAGCCTAAATATTGTAATTATAAATAAAAAAGCAAACAATTAATCTTCAGGTGCATGTTAAAAATACTTATGATCAAAACCATTCATATACATATGCATCATACCAATCATTAAAAGATTAGAAACAATTCAAGGATCATATATGTAGTTCCATATGAGAATAAATCTAGGGCCTCATAATTTGTTTCAGAGATGCAGTTGGCGAACCAAAGTACCAACAACACAACCAATATTGTTTGTGTGCATTGCTGCCTCAGGCTCACCAACCCATCCCTAAAACACGACACCGTCATATGTGTCTCCCCTTGAACTCTTTTGGGGAAAATTTCAATCATCGGCCTCGGTGACAAACTAAAATGTAATTCTTATACACTGAATGCATGGAATAGGTAATTCGAATATCATAGTTCTATGAATGTAGAATAAAGACTAAGGCCTCATAAGTTTCTACAGGGACGGCGTATGTGAACCAAGTAACAATTGCACAACCTATGTTGTTCTTGTACATTGCCCCAGGTTCACTAACACGTCCCTAAAAAAATCTGACACCAATGTGTCTGCCTCTCTTTTGGGGCAAATTTGAATCATTGGCCATAATAAGAAATTGAAATGTAATCGTACAAAACAATATTCAGGGATATACATAGTCAGGTACAAAAACAAGCCTAAATATTGTAATTATAAATAAAAACCAAACAATTAATCTTTAGGTACATGTTAAAAATACTTATGATCAAAACCATTCATATACATATGCATCATACTGATGGCTCAATGCACGGCGCCGAGAAAATGCTTGGTGCGTGGTTGATGTAGAGCTCATTGGGAACCCCAAGAGGAAGGTATGATGAGCACAGCAACAAGTTTCCCTCGGTTATGAAACCAAGGTTTAACCGAACCAGTAGGAGCAAGGAAACACCCCAAAGG
This sequence comes from Avena eriantha, assembly GCA_910589775.1. Classification (NCBI taxonomy): domain Eukaryota; kingdom Viridiplantae; phylum Streptophyta; class Magnoliopsida; order Poales; family Poaceae; genus Avena; species Avena eriantha. The sequence continues at coordinate 478,399,089 of OU342743.1, read as the reverse complement.
TGTTACTAGTTGAGCTTTGGCAGGGCGCACTACCGGTTCTAGTAGCAACGTGGAGACCTGCACGACACAACCAAATAACTTTGTCCCCAACTTGCGATGAGGTTGTCAAGAGGAAGGTATGATGAGCACATTGGGAACCCCAAGAGGAAGGTATGATGAGCACATCAACAAGTTTCCCTCAGTATGAAACCAAGGTTTAATCGAACCAGTCGGAGCAGGGAAACACCCCAAAGGTGTTGCTAGCTGAGCCTTGGCAGGGCGCACTACCGGTGCTAGTAGCAACGTGGAGACCTGCACAACACAACCACATAACTTTGTCCCCAACTTGCGATGAGGTTGTCAATATCACCGTGTTTTGCGGAAAACAAAGGATTAAACGTATCGAATGCAAAGAAGTAAAATTTGGCAGAAAGTAAACACAAAGCAGTAAACAGTTTATAGATTGTATGCAAAGAAAAGGACGGGGATCCATAGTTCACTAGAGGTGGCTCTCCTTAAGATAGATAACATGCTGGGTGAACAAATTACAGCGGGGCAATTGACAAACACTGAGAAATCAATACATGCATATACTAATCATCTTGACTGCTTTGAGACTTGATTGGGCATTACAACATTATACATAGACCACCATCCAACTGCATCCATGACTAATAATCCACCTTCAGGTTATCATCCGAAGCCCCTCCAGTGGTAAGTTGCAAGCAATAGATTATTTCTTTAAGAACTGCGTGTAAAGTAAACAATACGATTGTTCTATGAACAAAGGATTGTTATTTTCTCCCTAGTAGCAACAACACATCTAGTACCTTAGATATTTCTGTCACTTCCTCAGATTACCAGAGGCATGAACCCACTATCGAGCATAAATACTCACTATTGGAGTTGCTAGCATCTACTTGGCCAAGATAGCTACTAACAACGGAAAGCATGCAAGATCACAAATAACAAAGACATGATAGAATCAATAATCAATCTGAAATAGCATCTCAATATCAATCGGATCCCCGCAAACACAACATGCAAATTTACAAATAGATGATCTTGATCATGAACGGAGCTCACAATATCTAAACATGAAAGCACAAAGGAGGAGAACCAGCCATCTAGCTACTACATGGATCCGTAGTCCAAGGATGAACTACTCACGCATCACACCGGAGGCTTGCATGGTGATGAAGAAGGCCTCCAGGGTGAAATCCCTTCTCCGGCAGGGTGCCGGGAAGAGCTTCAGATCCCTCCCGATCTAGGGATGGAGATGACGGCGGCTACAGACTCTTTCGTGGATTTTTGATCGGGTACTTAGGGTTTACGTCCCGAGGGCATCTTATAGTCGGAAGGGGAGGCCGAGAGGGTGCCTAGGCTGGCAACACCACCCCCTTGCGCGGGCCAGGCCTGGCCGCGCGGCCAGGTGGTGTGGCCGCCCTCTGGCCCCTCTCCGTCTCGTATTCTAGCACTTGATCCCTTCCGAAAAAATAGGCACTTTGGCTTTGTCCCGTCCAATTCTGAGAATATTCATTTTCTGACTTTCCTGGAACCAAAAACAGCAGAAAACAGGCAGCTGGCACTGTGGCTCTTGTTAATAGGTTAGTCCAAGAAATCATATGAAAAGTACTCCAAAGTTGGAACAAAACACAAGAATGTGGATAAAACCAAGCATGAACATCAAAAATTATAGATACATTTGCAATGTATCAACATCCCCAAGCTTAACTCCTGCTCGTCCTCGAGTAGGTAAGTGATACAAAGAAAGAATAATTTTTGAGGTGACATGCACCATCAAAGACTTGATCAAAGTATTTGCAAAACATTCAAAGTTGGGATCATAGTACTTCAATCATAACATGAAAGACAAAGTTCTAGCAATAAGCAAAGAAACTATGATGCAACATGAAAAGGCACAAACAAAAGATTCATGAATAACAATGCTTTGCAAGATGTTTGTTTGTTTCACATAAAGAAAACATAGCATAATAGTATTCAGCTTGTCCCTCATAGAGTAGCAAATATAAATGCATAGGACACCTTCAAAGTTCATAAGAGTGACTAGATACAATAGTTTAAAACAAGCAATATCAAAGTATGCATCAATCAACTAGTCTTGGGACAATGCACATAGAACTAAGAATGGCCACTATGCTCTCAAAGTAGGTGCATAAAGATAGAAGGTGGAGACTCAATATAATGGTGGAAGAAAAGCCTTTGTAAAAGGAAGTAGGGATTCAAGTCTCATAAAGATCTTCCAAAAATTATGGTACTTATAGCTTTCAGCTCTCATTGCCCCTATCATAAGCATCTTGAAGGTGATTAAGGTTAAAGTGACAAACTAAGACGATATGCTTGACAAGTTATAAACCAAAATCTCATGCCCCTTACTTACAAAGACCGATCCTCATGCTACTCAACTTCAGTCACGAGTAAGCTCTTGTCATTGTAAGTACATGTGTATCATTAAGAACCGCCAACAGGGTACCCCTTACACATGATACGGGAGCTTTCCCATAATCAAAATGACAAGGCAAGCAGACAATGAGCATTTCAGCGACCTTTTTATTTGCTATTTGCATAGGTTTTTATTGAGGATGCTTCATAGAGTGCTCATTATGGTGATGCTGCAAGTTTCCACCATGATTAAGAATGGCTTAGGCTAGCAGCCCAAGCGTTTCTCTAACACACATACAAACTCCATGATCTTACAATTTCCCATGGTACAAAGTAGAAGTGCAATGTTGAAAGCGTTCCCCATGAAACATGGTTCTACTAATTTCAACTTATAAAGCGCAAGCATATATGCAACAAAGAAGGACCCAATGGTTCAAGTTTATTAGATGCAAAAAGTAAAGTGTGCCATCAAGTTCGTGAGAGCTTTAATCACTAGTTTTCTCATAACAAGTTTAATTTGGAAGATAAACAAAAGCATAAATATACTTGGAATAGCATAAGCTAGTAGGTAGGTATGGTGGACTCTTTGGAATAACTTGGTTTAGGGAGTTGCATGCATGAGTGGAACTCATACTTGGTTGTGGAGGCTAGCAAAAGACTGGGAGTGACAAACTAAGATAGCAATAATGGCCATAATCATGCAGAGCGACAAAACATCATTGATCAAAGCATAAAGTGATACTACAAGTTGAAAACTAAAGGACCATAAAGGCTATGGTGACTTGCGACAGTCATAACATGGTGTGAGCATGCGCTAAGTCAACCCAAATAAAGCATCAAAGGAGAATACCACTATACTATGCTTTAATATGCTAAAACAATGCATGATTCATCCAAGGCACATTAAGCAATCTCAATTGTTTATAACAAGTCATGCTACAACAAAGAATACTAAGCATAAAGCCAAAACAATATCAAGCATGGCATGACAAAGCATAGACCACAGTCAAAAAATGAGCTCTTTTTACCACATAAGCATGAACTTTCCTACTCTTCTCCAAACCAAACCAAACTATTTGCAAACCAATGTATGAAAGAGGGGGTCCAACCAATTTATTCAGAAAACTAAGCAAACCAAGCAAACTAAAAAACGAAAACGAAAAAGAAGACACTCCAAGAACAACACAACTGTGCATGAAATAATAAAAATGAAGCGTTTGTAAGAAACCTGGGATTTTTATTGATGAAGAAGGGGATGCCTTGGGCATCCCCATGCTTTGACGCTTGTAATTCTTGGATATTTCTTGGGGTGACACGTGTGGCATCCCAAGCTTGAGCTTTAGTCCATCCTTCATCTCATTACTCATTCCTTCTATACACCTGAAATTTTTCCTTCATACAAAACTTCACACAATCTTTATTAGCAACATTAGTGCACTTAAGATAAATAAGTCTTAAGGTTCAGTTCTAACACCAAATAAACTACCATTAGAACACTAGCTACTATAGCACTTCCCTCAAAAAGCTGAATTCCCCAAAAGAACTCATAAAGGAACCCACAAGAAGCAAATGCAGAAAATGGCAGAAATCTATCAAAATAGACCAGCAGGTAAAGATGAATTTTTACGAAGACCTTATATTTCTCAAATCAAAACGTGTTGAACTGACGAAAGTTAGATAACAACCTGGGGCAGAAGCATAAACAATTACAGCTCAATCTGACATACAGAGCTCTCTTATGAATTTTTACGGCGAATCACAAAAATCTGTTTCGGGACAGAAACTTTCCCACTCATTAGAAGTTACTCTTGGCACAAAAAGCAAATAAAAAGGATAAGGAGAGGTTATTAAAGAGGTAATAACTTCCAAGACTCATCTAAAACTTTTGGGTTATCTCCCAATAAGTACTTTTCTTTAACGCCTTTAAGTTAGGCATAAGAAGCAAAGAAAAAGGGTCAAGTATTCTCAAATGAAGAAGCATTAAGATCAATACCAAAAATATTTTCAACAAGGCAAGGTATGTCATCCAAGTAAGTTCTAGAGGATCCTCTCTCAATACTCTTAGGTTCACTATTCTCATCAAAAGGGTTTGCAGGAACAATCCAATCAAGATTCTTTTCTATGGCATCATGTATTGCTACTAGTTTAAAGGGTATTGGTATCTTAGGTTCCTCCCCATTAGGTTCGGATTTGTTCATCTTTTCTCGTGTACCAATAACATCTACACATGAGAGTAGCATATTGAAACGTTCAAAAACTTTTCTAGCTTCCTTGGAAACATCATAGAACTCCTTAAACAAAGTTTCTAAAATGAAATCCCTCTTTTCAGGATCCTCAATTTCTTTAAGCTTAAGAAACATTACTTGCATTAAGGGGTTGAGGTTAACAAACCTAGCTTCTAACATGTGAATTAAAGAAGCTGCAGCAATCTCATAGTTTGGAGCAAGTTCTACAAGGGATCTATCCTCAGTGTCTTCATGCTTACTAACATGATTAAAGAATTCTTCAATGTTATCTTTCCCAATTATAGAACCACTACCAATTGGAAGGTCTTTCAGGATGAATGTAGGGATCAACATGGTGAGCTATGGAAGAGGTGACAACTAAAGGAGACTTAATTTTTGTGTGTTTTAGAATAAGAAAACAAACAAGTAAAACTAATTTTTTTGTGTTTTTGAAAAAAAAACAAGCAAACAAAGAAAAAAGAAAACTAAGAAAAACAAAAACAACAAAGTAAAGAGATTGGTGATGAGGGACTCCCCTTGTGAAGATGTCCTTGACTCCCTGGCAACGGCGCCACAAAATCGCTTGATGGCTCAATGCACGGCACCCAGAAAATGCTTGGTGTGTGGTTGATGTAGAGCTCGTTGGGAACCCCAAGAGGAAGGTATGATTGGCACAGCAGCAAGTTTCCCTCAGTTATTAAACCAAGGTTTAATCGAACCAGTAGGAGCAAGGAAACACCCCAAAGGTGTTACTAGCTGAGCTTTGGCAGGGTGCACTACCGGTGCTAGTAGCAACGTGGAGACCTGCACAACACAACCATAAAACTTTATCCCCAACTTGCGATGAGGTTGTCAATCTCACCGTGTTTTGCGGAAAACAAAGGATTAAACGTATCGAATAGAATCAATAATCAATCTGAAATAGCATCTCAATATCCATCAGATCCCCGCAAACACAACATGGAGAATTACAAATAGATGATCTTGATCGTGAACGGAGCTCACAAGATATAAACATGAAAGCACAAAGGAGGAGAACCAGCCATCTACCTACTACATGGATCCGTAGTCCAAGGATGATCTACCCACGCATCACACCGGAGGCTTGCGTGGTGATGAAGAAGGCCTCTAGGGTGAAATCCCCTCTCCGGCAGGGTGCTAGCAAGAGCTTCAGATCCCTCCCGATCTAGGGATGGAGATGACGGCGGCTACAGACTCTTTCGTGGATTTTTGATTGGGTACTTAGGGTTTACATCCCAAGGGCATCTTATAGTCGGAAGGGGAGGCCGAGGGGGTGCCTGGGCTAGCCACACCACCCCCTGGCGCAGGCCAGGCCTGGCCGCGTGGCCAGGTGGTGTGGCCGCCCTCTGGCCCCTCTCCGTCTCGTATTATGGCACTTGATCCTGTATGGAAAAATAGGCACTTTGGCTTTTGTCCCATCCAATTCCGAGAATATTCATTTTCTGACTTTCCTGGAACCAAAAACAGCAGAAAACAGGCAGCTGGCACTGTGGCTCTTGTTAATAGGTTAGTCCAAGAAATCATATGAAAAGTACTCCAGTGTTGGAACAAAACATAAGAAAGTGGATAAAACCAAGCATGGAACATTAAAAATTATAGATACATTTGCAATGTATCACATACCAATCATTAAAAGATCAGAAACAATTCAATCGTATATGTAGTTCCATATGAGAATAAATCAAGGGCCTCATAATTTGTTTCAGAGATGGAGTTGGAGAACCAAAGTACCAACATCACAACCTATATTGTTTGTGTGCATTGCTGTCTCAGGTTCACCAACCCATCCCTAAAACACGACACCATCATACGTGTCTCCCCTTGAACTCTTTTGGGGCAAATTTCAATTATCGGCCTCGATGACAAACTAAAATGTAATTCTTATACACTATGAATGCATGGAATAGATAATTTGAATATCATAGTTCTATGAATGTAGAATAAATATTGCGGCCTGATAAGTTTATTTAGGGATGGTGTGACCAAACCAAGTAATAATTGCACAGCTTATATTGTTCTTGTACATGGTCCCAGGTTCACTCACTCATCCCTGAAAAAATCTGACACCAATGTGTGTGCCTCTCTTTGGGGCAAATTTGAATCATTGCCACAATAATAAATTAAAATGTAATTGTACAAAACATTTTTCAGGGATATACACAGTCAGGTACAAAAACAAGCCTAAATATTGTAATTATAAATAAAAAACCAAACAATTAATCTTCAGGTACATGTTAAAAATATTTATGATCAAAATCATTCATATACATATGCATCATACCAATCATTAAAAGATCAGAAACAATTAAAGGATCATATATGTAGTTCCATATGAAAATAAATCAAGGGCCTCAAAATTTGTTTCAGAGATGGAGTTGGAGAACCAAAGTACCAACAGCACAACCTATATTGTTTGTGTGCATTGCTGCCTCAGGTTCACCAACCCATCCCTAAAACACGACACCATCATACGTGTCTCCCCTTGAACTCTTTTGGGGAAAATTTCAATCATCGGCCTCGGTGACAAACTAAAATGTAATTCTTATACACTATGAATGCATGGAATAGATAATTCAAATATCATAGTTCTATGAATGTAGAATAAAGATTGCAGCCTCATAAGTTTCTATAGAGATGGCGTAAGAGAACCAAGTAAAAATTGCACAGCTTATATTGATCCTGTACATGGCCCCAGGTTCGCTCACTCATCCCTGAAAAAATTTGACACCAATGTGTCTGCCTCTCTTTGGGGCAAATTTGAATCATTGGCCACAATAATAAATTGAAATCTAATTGTACAAAACAATATTCAGGGATATACAAATGCATCATACAACGCATTCATAGATCAGAAATAATACAAAGATTATATATTTAATTCCATATGAGAGAAAAATAAGGGCCTCATTTTTTTCAGCGATGGAGTCGGAGAACCAAAATACCAATAGCACAACCTATATTGTTTATCTGCATTGCTGCCTCAGGTTCACTAACCATCCCTAAGAAAACGACACCATCAGATGCCCTTGCACTATTTTGGGGCAAAATTGAATCATTGGGCTCAGTAAGGAATAGAAATGTAATGTTATAGGCCTGCTGTGTATCAAAATTAGCACTCAACTAGATGGCAGATGAGCAGATTGGGGTTTTGTGACTAGACGGATTGGGGTTTTGTGACTAGATGGCAGATGCATCAATCAACTGATCGAATCATATATATACTACCCTACTTCAAGAGCAAAAGAATTTGTACACAATTGAGCAAATCCTATGTATGAACAGTGAAAACTGCGGTTGCGACTAGAGAAGCTAGCAATGTAGTACCTCGGACTCTTCATCAGGGACCTCCTCCTCGAACTCATCATTCTCCACGATTGCGTCGAAGATTTCTTGAACAGCGATGGGGTCGTCGATGTAGATCACTGGATTGCCTCCGCCTGCCGCCTGCCCCCTATCTAGATCTGCCGCTAGCACCACGACGTTGTCGGCCACCTGCTGCTTGGCGGCGACGGCTACTACCTTTTGCTCAGCGGCGATGGCTACCACCTGCTGCTCACTAGCGACGGCTACCACCTGCTACTCGGCAGCGATGGCTACTGGCTGGACGGATGAGTTCACACCCTCGATGGCGCGGCGACAAGCGGCGTTCGTGCCCGGATAAGACGCCTTCGCCTGTTTGGCGACGATCGAGCCATCTGCTGCTGTGCCTTCAACTGGCTTCACCTCCGAATCGTCTCCACGCGTATGCTTCATGGCACACCAGTGGAAACGAGGGAGCTTCGGCACGTGCGGCAGGTGTAGATTGGGGTCTTGGGACTAGACAGACTGGGGGGAAATGACACGAGCTCATGGAAGAATAAGGTCGAGGGGGGTTATAAACACCGGACCGTTCGTAGTCCTTGAGTGGACATGTGTGGTGGGCGGGGGGCTACCACGATATCCACCATTTTGTTCGGTTCCCTTTTTTTTGAAATTGCCACGATCTCCACTTTAGAGCTGCATTGAAAACACGCTCATGGCAGACCTCGATTCCACTAGATGCAAGTGGAGCGGAACTAATTTCTAGCAATGTTAGATCTACTCGAGGGGGTCCCTTGACTCATGGAAGTTACTAGCGGTAGGGCCTAGTTCGAAGTGAGATTGAGAGCGCTGCGTAAAAATGGGATATGTCTTATTAAAATCAAGTGGCAATAAATTGCAGCGTCCCATCAAAAACCGTGCACTCGATGACCCTGTTGCCATGTGCATGAGTTGTAGTAGCAGTAGTAGGCTTTTCAGACTTGATTAAACTTGACATGACCGCTCGACGACTTTTTCCATGGACGGCATCGTGTTCCTTCCTATAGAAGTCTCACGGAGGGAGACGTCTGTGCTGTCTCACGCTATACTGTGAAGGGTACGACCTGTGCAACGATCATCGTTGTATCGCACAGAATCAACGGTTGGTGCGCACGATCTGCGTGACAATTGTGACAACCAATCAGGGAGTAGTAGACAGGGTGAGCACAGGTTTGGGCTTCTACGAAAGATAGAGAGAGGGGGGCAAAACTAAGTAGTACCACATAAAACCAAGGGAAAAACTGAGTAGTATAAAAATGCAAAGTGTCTTGTACAATGCAATACATCGTGGAATACATCAAATTATGCCAAGATATATCCGCTAGAGTTCATTGGATGTGTGTTCTTCTCATAAACCACACATGGATCCACCTGTGTGATTGCATGATTGTTCCTCTAAACCACCCACATAAGGATCCACCAGTGTCACTGGATGTGTGTTCCTCTCATGAACCACACATGGATCCACCAGTGTCATTGCATGTGTGTTCTTCTCATGAACCACACATGGATCCACCTGTGTCATAGCATGTTTGTTCCTCTAAACAAACCACATAAGGATCCACCAGTGTCATTGCATGTCTGTTCTATTTATGAACCACACCCTGTGTCATCGCATGTGTGTTCTTCTAAACAAACCACATAAGTCATTGCATGTCTGTTCTTTTCATGAACCACACCCCGTGTCATTGCATGTGTGTTCCTCTAGACATGCCACATAAGGATCCACCCGTGTCACTCCATGTCTGTTGTTTTCATGAACCACATAAGGATCCACCAGCGTCATTGGATGTGTGTTCTTCTCATCAAAAACACATGGATCCACCGGTGTCATTGCATGTCTGTTCCTCTAAACAAACCACATAAGTATCCACCAGTGTCATTGCATGTCTGTTCTTTTCATGAACCACACCCAGTGTCATTACATGTGTGTTCTTCTAAACAAACCTTATAAGGATCCACCAGTGTCATTGCATGTCTGTTCTTTTCATGAACCACACCCATTGTCATTGCATGTGTGTTCTTTTCATTATCCAAAGCTAGAGCCATTGCATGTCTATTACTTCCATAAACCACACATGGATCCACCGGTGTCATTGCATGTGTATTATTTTCATGAACCACACCCAGTGTCATTGCATGTGTGTTCCTCTAGACAAACCACATAAGGATCCACCGGTGTCACTTCATGTCTGTTCTTTTCATGAACCACATCTAGAGTCCACCAGTGTCATTGGATGTGTGTTCTTCTCATGAACCACACCCAGTGTCATTGCATGTCAGTTCTTTTCATGAACCACATAAGGATCCACCAGTGTCATTGGATGTGTGTTCTTCTCATGAACCACCCATGGATCCACCGGTGCCATAGCATGTCTGTACCTCTAAACAATACACATAAGGATCTACCAGTGTCATCGCATGTCTATTCTTTTCATGAACTACACCCAGTGTCATTGCATGTGTGTTCTTTTCATGAACCACACCTAGTGTTATTGCATGGGTGTTCTTCTAAACAAACCACATAAGGATCCACCAGTGGCATTGCATGTCTGTTCTTTTCATGAACCACACCCAGTGTCATTGCATGTGTGTTCTTTTCATGAACCACACATTGAGTCATTGCATGTCTGTTCTTTTCATGAACCACCCATCAGTGTTATTGCATGTCTGTTCTTTTCATGAACCACACCCAGTGTCACTACATGTCAGTTATTTTCATGAACCACATAAGGATCCACCATTGTCATTGGATGTGTGTTCTTCTCATGAACCACACATGGATCCAACGGTGTCATTGCATGTATGTTGCTCTAAACAAACCACATAAGGATCCACCAGTGTCATTGCATGTCTGTTCTATTCATGAACCACACCTAGTTTCATTGCATGTGTGTTCTTCTAAACAAACCACACAAGGATCCACCAGTGTCATTGCATGTATGTTCTTTTCATGTACCACATAAGGATCCACCAGTGTCATTGCATGTCTGTTCTTTTCATGAACCACACCCAGTGTCATTGCATGTGTGTTCTTTTCATGAACCACAGCAAGAGTCATTGCATGTCTGTTCTTTTCATGAACCACACCCAGTGTCATTGCATGTCTGTTCTTTTCATGAACCACACCCAGTGTCACTACTTGTCAATTCTTTTCATGAACCACATAAGGATCTACCAATGTCATTGGATGTGTGTTCTTCTCATGAACCACACGTGGATCCACCGGTGCCATTGCATGTATGTTCCTCTAAACAAACAACATAAGGATCCACCAGTGTCATTGCATGTCTGTTTTTTCATGAACCACACCCAGTGTCATAGGATGTATGTTCCTCTAAACAAACCACATAAGGATCCACTAGTGTCATTGCATGTCTGTTCTTTTCATAAACCACATAAGGATCCACCAGTGTCATTGCATGTGTGTTCTTTTCATGAACCACACCCTGTGTCATTGCATGTGTGGTCTTTTCATGAACCATAGCTAGAGTCATTGCATGTCTGTTCTTTTCATGAATCACACCCAGTGTCATTGCATGTCTGTTCTATTCATGAACCACACCTAGTGTCATCGCATGTCTGGTCTTTTCATGAACCACACCCAGTGTGACTGCATGTCAGTTCTTTTCATGAACCACCTAAGGATCTACCAGTGTCATTGGATGTGTGTTCTTCTCATGAACCACACGTAGATCCCCCGGTGTCATTGCATGTATGTTCTTCGAAACAAACCACATAAGGATCCACCAGTGCCATTGCATATGTCTGTTCTTTTCATGAACCACACCGAGTGTCAATGCATGTGTGTTCTTTTCATGAACACAGCTAG